>PIJE02007700.1:10000-11971 GCA_002895965.2 Coryphaenoides rupestris | reverse complement strand
TTCTTTTCTTTCTCTTTTCATGATTAGATTTTAAGGCACAAACAACATGGATACTTCCTCTTCTCAACATGCAACACACACACACACAACACACACATAGCTCAAACATTTGGGATTTTGCATATCTCACGAGATAACTCACACTTCCACGTTCCTTTTAGACCTTTTAAGATTTAACCAACGGCGCATCGTTCATGGGAAGATGTATGATTTGTAATGTATATGTGGTGATAACACGATGATGCATCTACCCACCCGGCCCCCCCCCCCCGCCCACCAGCGCGGCCGGTCCTCCGGGGTGGGCTTCGTCCTGATCGTCGACCGCCGGCAGGACCGATGGACGGCCGTGAAGACCACCTTGCTGCGCATCGCTGTAAGACCCCCACGCGCCGTGTGTGTGTGTGGTGTGTGTGCAGTGTGTGCTGTGTGTGTGTGTGTGTGTGTGTGTGTGTGCTGATGTGTGTAGGCATTCACGTGATCTTGGTAGTTCCCATGCATTCTCTCCATTAGCGGCATGCTTCTTGGAATGCCATTGCTGTGATGGCTCTCAGTATTTCCACTCTGTCATTTGTCAAAATACGCTCTCGTGAGGCTGTGTGTGTGTGTGTGTGTGTGTGTGTGTGTGTGTGCTTGTGTGTGTTGTGGCACTGTGTGTTGTGTTGTGCTGTGTGTGTGTGTGTGTGTGTGTTGTGTGTGTGTGTGTGTTGTGTGTGTGTGTGTGTGTGTGTCTGTTTGGGAGAGGGTTATGGTGTGTGTGTGTCTGTTGAGATGGGGTTAGCGTGGTGTGTGTGTGTGTTGTGTCTGGATGGTGAGAGGGATTAGTGTGGTGCTTATGCTGTGTCTGTTGGAGAGGGGTGTGGTGTTGGTGTGTGTGTGTGGTTCTGCCAATTATGACTTTTGGCAAGACTTCCCCGGTGGAAAATAAGTGTTCAGCTTTATCTTAACTTCAGCTGTTCGCGTTGTGAAAAATGCTTTTAATTTGGACTGTATACGTACCTTCTCGAACATTCTGTCCGTGTTTCTCGACAACAAGTCCCCAGAATGTGCGACTCGCCCCCCCCCCCCGCCAGCACACCCAACATGGCCGACCCTTTTCCCACAATCTGCTCAGACGGTCCCGCTCGTTCCCGCATAACATCTTCACCATGGCGCGTTGATTAAATCAGTCCTTAACGTTATGCAGATGTATATGCAGATTGTATGCGTAATCTGGACACTAATTAGCATCTGAGCCACAATGGGTTTCCGTTCTCAGTGGCAATTCCAAATCGCGACACCCGGCACCCACGGGCTTTGCTCACTCTCTTTTCTCCTTAAGCATTCCACGTTCAAAGTATTCATCAACATGCCATTCACGGCACGGCAGACTCAATCTGTAGCTGGCCACCACGAAAATATGCATTTATTATTTATAATGTGATCTATAAATACATATTTCACCCACATGCTCACTCGTGCACGACCATACGTCCATGTTTGTTATATTCACACTCGGAGGCGATATTAATGTGGAAAACAATAACCTGAGGTATGGATTGAATAAACCTCAATGGTCTCGTGTCTCAATGGATTTAGGGGCGGGGTCTGTGGGGGGCCAGAGTCTGGGCCACGGCAGCGGTCGTGTCGAATACTCGATGGCGATTGGTCAATAATGTTCCAAAGGGGGGCGTGTTTATTTGACAATAACGCTGTGCTGCTTTTTTAACAGTTACGAATCAATGCGCTATAAATCCAACTTAAAAGGGGACACAATACGCCGCCAGGTGTGAGTGTGATTTAGCCGCAAATTGCCACGCGACTACCGTCCAGTGACATCACAAGTGGGAACGTCCACCGAGATGTATGCCGACTAGATCAGTTTACCCTGTCGGCACAGTACAGTCCCCACTGGGTACCGACGGTCGAATACCAACTACCCGACACGCGTTTCCTTGACAACGCGAAAACTAAATCAAATCAGAAGCACCACGG
>PIJE02007700.1:0-2500 GCA_002895965.2 Coryphaenoides rupestris | reverse complement strand
GTGTGTGTGTGTGTGCGTGCGTGCGTGCGTGCGTGCGTGTATGTGCGTGCGCACGTGTGTGTGTGTGTGTGCGCGTGTGTGTGCACGTTAGTTGAATACAACCCCCCCAACATGGCTTGAGGATTAGGCTGGAATGCAATTGAATGTAATTGATTCATTGGGATGGCTCAGCGAAGGTGAGCCGTTTACTGATTACTGATTGGACGAGCTCTCAGGAGGAGGAAACAGCTTCACTGTATCCCCAGACTATCAACTGGAGAAAAACACAAACACAAACTGGAAAAATACAATATCTTTGCCCCCGAAAATTCAGAGAACGAGGGTGTCTCTTTAAGATCCCAGACAGCAGGTCTCTGTGGGTGATGGGGGGGGGGGGGGTGGTGGGAGGATTGGGAGCTTTCCAACACAACCACACGTTCAAACCTGCGTCCCACTCGCCGCGGCTGATCCACAACATTGCTGCGTCTTGTCCTTTGCGATTCCACAAGCGCGTTCCGGCCCGAAACGTACGCTTTATTCAATCGAGGGGAAAAGGGGAAAAAACCCACAGATTTGAGGTTGAAACGCGAGACATCGACGCCGTGTTGCCAGCGGGGGGGGGGGGGGGGGGGTTTTAACGTGATGCATTTTTGCATTCACGCAAATGTCGCCTTCTGGGTTTCACCTGAGAGTCAGAGTTGGCCTACGAAAATTATACGATCGAATATTCTGCGATGTAGGTTTGAAAAAAATCCTCCATGTATTTACGCATGCAGACAGACAGACAGACAGACAGACAGACAGACAGACACAGACAGAAGACAGACAGAGACACACACATTTACATTTAGGGCATTTATCAGACGCTTTTATCCAAAGCGACTTCCAAAGAGTATCTCACACACACACACACACACACTTCCTGCAGCTCAAGTCTCTCCAGGTTACGCCTGCTAGACAAATCCACGGTCATGTGACGTGACGTGATGTTTTTTTCCCCCCCCCCCCGGGTGTTAACGGCGGCGGCACAACAGGGGGCCGGGGCCGGGGGTCAGAGTTCAAAGGGCAGCGGGCCCTGCGGCATCGTCTCCATCCACACGACATACTTTTACGGCCGAAATGACAGCGCAGGGACCTGCCTGACAGCCACCCACGCACACACACACACACACACACACACACACACACAACACACACACACACCACAACACACAACACCACAGCACACACCACACACACACACACACACACACACACACACACAACACACACACACACACACACACACACACACGTCCTCCTTTATTAGAAGGTAATTAACTGTAGACGCCGCCCCCCCTGTGGGCATGGCTCCGCCCCCCCCCCCGGCCCCCCCATTAAGTAGGGTCTCTGTCCTGATGTTTATGTAAGGGCTTTTGTCCGGTCCTTAGTCTCTAATGGGGGTTGCTAGCATGTTCCGTGCATCCTGGGCCTGCAGGGGACATGCCTCGACTATAAGAGTAATTAGAGAGCGAGAGACAGGAGAGAGACAGAGAGAGAGAGAGAGAGAATGCAGAGAAAAAAAAATGGAGCCTGGAGTATGAAGTACAGGTCGAGACGTTGAGCGTTTAACCTCTAAGAGTGTTTGGCGTTCGATTAAAATCTATTTTAAAAAAAGAAAAAAGAAAAAAGGTACAGAGAAGAGGATCGGGGTGCGCACAAAGTTGAGGGTTACAGAGTTACAGTCTGGAGAATCTACCGGCTGTATTAGGTGAACGACGCTGAATAATTGATCGAGGGTCGGTCCGATCGACGGTTGGAAAAAGTTTTGTGCCGCACAAGCGCGGTACGAAGCCACGAAGTTAAAAGGGTGCAATAAGTCATCGTGGACGGCGAAGAAATAAACCCGACGCAAAAAATGTTAGCGTGCCGTTTGTTAGCGTATTAGTATTATTGTGTTTCGAAGACGTGAACCCGCGTCGCGCTGAAGGATCCGAAAAGACATACTTTGTTTTTCTGCCGCGTCAGACAAAGATGGCCGCCATCTCAGAACGACGTCATCGCTGTGTGGCGCTCGACGATGACGTCGTTCGTCAAGACGACATCGTTAAAATCGCTGAAATTTGCTTTTGTTTCAGCGTCGGCCGCACATTTGTTCATTATTGCACCTTTAAGTGGTGCCGTGAAATCGAATAAAGTCAAACGGGATTTAAGTAATCCAACGGGGATTAAGTACAAGTGGTGTGGATCTTTCAGGTATAATTAATACAGAGTAAACTAACGAGGGACAAAGCTTGTGTCGTGTGTACGAATTTGGGCGAGTCGATAAGTAAGTAAGTCATTAAAGTAAGCGTTTTGGGATAAAAATACACACAATGGAGGAAGCTCACAGAACATTAGCCTGCAGCGTGGGGCCGTGTTGTGTGTATCCGTCTGCAGACAAACACAACAACAACAACAACAACGATGACGACAATAAAGAAGTCACATGAGCAACAGATTTACATGCTGGCCCATGGAAATGTTGCATGGTCTCTCTTTT
>PIJE02007698.1:0-11976 GCA_002895965.2 Coryphaenoides rupestris | reverse complement strand
AACACCACAAGACCAGAGAGAAGCACTAGAGCGATGATAACGGTATGCGAGTAGAGAGTCATTCCTGCCATCTGGGGCGTGAGCTGTGTCAGATGGAGGAATCGGAGAACCGATATCGCGAGTGCTCACGGACATCGTGTTAGTTGTCAGGATCACTATATACAGTGCATCTGACAGGGAGATAGCAACACACTTAACGTTTTCCACTTCTTTCGTCTTCCTCTAGTGAATTCTAGTCACGATTCTTTTCTCTCTTCTTCTGCTGTTCTTCTCTGTATGACATAGTGGCAGGTGTTGCGGTCCTTTTACCCTCCCGTCTCTCTGGTCTCTCTCTGTGTGCTCTCTATATCTCACCGCTGTCGTCTCCTTCTCTATAATCATCGCTTGGTCGACCTTTCGCTCGTCTTCTCGTCCTTCTGGTCCTGCTACTCTGTGTTCTCTGTCTTCTCTCGTGTGTCTACTTTCTCTTCTTGTTTTTCTCTGCACTCTGCAAATTTCACGATATTGTGTTCTCTATATTCTGTGCTCTCTCTGAAATACCATATAATCTTATCAGTGTACCTCTGCGTTCGATCTCTGTCATAGAAAGTATTGCCTGAGTTATGCATCTTCGGAATACTGATTTCGCTTGATATATGCTCATATTTTTGCTTGCGTTAATATATACTTCTTCCTACGCTGTCGTCTTGCTTCCGCATAAATCCTCTCCACCTTGGCGTCTCGTTAGTGTCATTACGCATTGTGCAAGTAGTTTTAGTCTAGTTGTTGGTTCCTTTTGTCTGAGGTCTCTTGTACTGCAAGAGTGTTTCTCTACTATTATCTTCCGTCTTCTCTCTCTCCACCACCGCGCTATAATCTATTATCATGCTTTTTCTGACACTCTCTCTGGTTCGCCACACATTGTTCTAGATATCTATACTTGTTATACTATAGTCTCTGTTCACATTAGCTTGTCTCATCTGCACTATCTCGTGTCTCTAATCTCTGCGGACTTTATCACGTTCTCATACTTCTGGACTCTACTGGATCTCGAGCTCAAATCTCCCTGCTCTGTCTCGATATATCTATTCTCTCGCGCCATCATCTTACTTGCTATCCACCGCTGTTCTGACAGGCTCCTCCTCCTCTCAGCCGAATACACTCCTCAGTAAGAACCGACCAAGGATACACGTGGCCGCATCAGAGCTCCCCCGTCCTACCCCACCGCGCGACTAGAATACAGTGGTGTGTGTCGCTCGTGTGTGTCGTGTGTGTGTGGTGTGTGTGTGTGTGTGTGTGTGTGTGTGGTGTGTGTGTGTGTGTGTGGTAGTGTGTGTGTGTGTGTGTGTGTGTGTGTGTGTGATATACGCCAGCAGGAGGAGGCAGAAGACCCTGTGTCATGAGAAGATGAAGGCAGAGAGAGGAGGAGAGAGGGGTGAGACGCGAGCCAAGAGGAGGCAGTGAGGTGGAAGGAGAGGAGGTGGAGGTTTTAGGAGGGAGACTAGACGATCGAGAGGAGAAGGTATAGCTGTGGGGGGAGAGGAGGTGGCTCAAGAGCGTGAATGAGAGAGGAGGGTTGGGAGGAGCAGACGGCAGGAGAGCGCCTCAGACCTTGCCCTGTCTGGCGGTAGGGGGGTAAGACTTGGAGGAGAGGAGGTGGGAGGTGGAGGTTTTAAGGTGGGAGGAGGCAGTGACGCGCTCGGCAGAGCGCGCAGCACGCGCAGACTAGCACGGTCGCCGAATAGGGCTGCGTGAGGTGGAGGGTTGGATAGAGACCAGGTATGAGAGCGATGGAAGGCTGGAGGAAGAGGGTGTTGCGATGTCTCCGAGTGCGCCATTGTAGAACTAGAAGATAACATATCTTACCCACTTACGTAGAGATACACTAGACCGTCGAAGGTCTCCGAGCGTGCTGCTTCAACAATCCATGATTGGCAGCGCAGAGACAGAAAATATCATGAGATAGAAAATAGAAGAAATCCAAAGAAAAAGCGTTTTTTCCCTTACCTCGCTTCACTTTTCGCTTTGCTCATTTTCCACCCAAGAGCCGAGTGCGGGCTTCTCAGGATCCATCAAAGAAATATATTAATAATAATGATTAATGTACACGTGTATGATAGTGTGTGGATTGTGTGAATGTGTGTTAGATTAGCTTAATAGATGTAGTGTGTTGCGTTATTGGTGTTGATGTGGATGAAGTGATTGCCATGTGCTGGTTGCGTAAGTTAGAATTGTGCGCTCCATTGCTTATTGTTAGTGTGTGTGATAGTAAGTGTGGTATCGGTATGGTACGTAGTGAGAGTGTGTTGTTGATGGTGTGTGTGTTGTGTTTTGTAGAGCTCATACCAGAGCACGCTAAGGAGCGATCGCATGGAGCAATCGAGTTCATGGTTTTTCTTTGATCGCACTGTTGTCGTTAACAGAGCCGGTTGAATATTGTGCCATAGGCACGGCTGGATAGTGTTATTTTTATTGCTGCTCGTCGACGACGCGGGGCAGGATATCGATTAGCGAGCACGGAGCGGCAAGTCATCCTAACGCTAGACCATCGCTTGCCACATGATGCTCGGGGTGCAAGCACAGACGGAGACGTTAGAGGGAGGCGCGCTCTTTAGATGCTCGCTCTCGCGCGGCCAGCGCATTTGCGCACGAGAGGAGGATGCTCTCCGACCTGCCCATGTCCCCTGTTATTGATCAGGCGCTATAAGGACGCGGGGAGCATTTCGCTCTCTTGTGTAGACTGTTTTGCGCAATGGGCCGCCTCTGCGACAGCCCACCCCCTGGTTAACCTCTTCGTGATCGAGTGTAACCTGTCTGCACGGCCTTGGACTATGTCTAGTCTGGCAGGTCCTGTTCCGAGTGCCTTCCTATCCTGGATCTGTCTTCAACTGTGCTCTTCCTTCTCCTCCTTTCTCTTTCTCCTTGTGCCCTGGTCCAACGTATGGTATGCTTTTCCTCTTTTCTTTCTCATCGTTCACGCTCTTCTCTTCTCTCTCTCGCCTTCTAGTCTACCCTATTGCCTCGCAGGCTCTTGCTCTCCCACTCAGAGTGGCAGTAAGCCTGAGTTTCTCTGTCCACGCCTCGCCGCCTGGTGAAGGGAGATGGTTTGGCTGTAACTGAGTGTAGGAGGATGTCAGTTCTGAAATGAATTGTGTACTGGACGGGCGGCCGAGGAAGTAGGAGGTTTAGGGTTATTAAGCGACGTGAGGTAGTTTAACCTAAATAGCAAGAGCTGGCAAACTTCAGCATAAGGTGCAGGATACGGCCCGGCTCAACAACCATGGAGCGGCTCGCTCCTTACCGCAGTAACAGCAGCCAATCGCAAGGGCGCCAGACGATGCACGCTGCCGCCGCATCTGCCCGAGTCAGCACACCCCAGGCCAATGGGAAGGACGCCGCCAAAGAGCAGGTGCGCCAGGGGTAACGCCGCCGCTCCGAGCTGGGTTAAAAAAATGAAGCCACGTCGAGGCAGCCAATAGGAGATGTAGCAGGAGCCCAAGTCACTGCAGTCAGACGCATAACGAGTGAGCACCCCACCGAACCAACAAGTTGGTTCACAACGCCGGTCCGCGTCCCAGTACGGTTCTTGTATCACACCAGAGGCGGTTGCTAGGCAACTGGTCCTGTGTGGTGGTGGTCAGAGATAACTCCTGTTCCTGCTCGTCCACATTCCATTTGGAGAGATGGGGGGGGGTCCTTCTCCCAGTAGGAGAGCCGGATCCTGACAGCCCCCTAGATCTCTTCGTCTGCGTTCTGTGTGTGTTCTGTGTGTGTTCTGTGTGTGTGTGTATATCCATGTTTTCACGTTAACATCTCCTGTGCTGCTTCTGTCCCGTTTTCATGTCCTCTCTTCCTCACCTTCTGCGTCATCTTTCTCTTACGCCAACATCTTCGTCTCCCACCTGTATACACCACCTCCTTCTCCTCCTCCTCCTCCTCCTCCTCCAGACCTCTGTATCGTAACCGGTCTTTCCTCAGGATTCCTCTGGCTGCTCGGCCACGGTTCTCCTCTCTCAGGAGCCTCAGGTTGGTTGTTCCCCCAACCGTACAGGGAATGCCCTCCCCCTCCTCCCCCGTCCTCCCTCCCTCCCTCCCCCCTTCCTCCACACGTCCTGACTCCCGTCCAGCATCACGGATGGCCACCTGCTTCCAGGCACGATGAGACAGCCTTCCTCCTCCTCCTCCTCCTCCTCCTCCTCTTACTCCACCCTCAAACCACACGGCCGTGGTCCGGTCATCTCGCTCGCGCTGTGTAATGCAATGCTCTGTCATCACGGTTACATAGCATGCCGCTATCGCTAGCATGCGACCTATTGTAAGAGATGCCAGAGTCACTGTACAGAACGTGAGTCATATTCTCTTGAGTCTTGAAGGTTTAATGGTCATCGTCTGTCCTACACAATGCTGCAGAGAACTCTGTGCCAGATATCTCAGTGTTGTTGCATGCTCAACAATGACAGCACGACCAGCACATATATAAACGTGTGTGTGTGTGCGTGTGTGTGTGTGCGTGTGTGTGTATATATATATATGTGGGTGTGTTGTTTATGTAACGAGCCAAGCCAAGTCATTGAGGCGGCCTCCTCTTGTATTCATGTCGCACATTCAATATTCAGTCCTCTGCTTCCTTGGCTGGTGAACAATGCTGCCCCCCCACCCACCCTTCCTATTAGCTACCCCGGCTTCGCTATCCCCGGCTGCTCCCTCCTCCTCCTCCTCCTCCTCTTCCTCCTCTTCCTCCTCCTCCTCCTGAAGCCCTGCAGCCTGCCAGGCGTTTGGGATGACATGGCAGCACACACACAGCAAGAGTTAAATCCGCTGCAGGGAAACGGCTTGCATGCGTTCCTCCCCTGGATGCTTTGTTGTGGAGGCTTGCATGTGTTCCTCCCCTGGATGCTTTGTTGTGGAGGCTTGCGGTGTGCCGGCGGATCGCTGGTCCACAGCCGTGCGTTCTGGGATACTTTATGCACTCACTCTTACACACGGGCACTCTTACACACACACACACACACTCTTTACACTCGCACACAGTGAATCTTGCACACACACACTCTCACACACTCTGACACACACACACCCACACTCTTACACACACACATACCTACTCTCAAACACGCTGTCGAATAGACTCACTATTTACAGTCTCGCACAGTGAATCTTACTGACACACACTCACACACACACACACACACTCACACACACAGCCACACACACACACACACCACACACTACACCACCACACTCGCACTACCCATCATCACAACACTCTGCAACACACACTCTCACACACTCACACACTGAATCTTTCACATTCTCACACACTCTTACAAACACACACAAACACATGAACACACACACACACACACACACTCCCACAAACACTCTCTTGCACACATACTTACTGTATATACTCTCTCGCTCACACACGTTCTCTCACACTTGTGCACTCTGTCTCTCACTCTACATACACACGCACACACTCGTACCCTCACACACTCACACACATTGTCACATACATGTACACATTTAGTCCCCTCCCCTCACGCCACGGCCCTTTTATTGTTACTTCCTCCATCAGTCACCCTCCCCACCCTCCCCCCACCCCCAGGCCCTACCTGGAGGAGCCGCGCAGCGTGGTGGTGCACAAGGGGGCGGAGCCTCTGGGCATCTCCATCGTCAGCGGGGAGAACGGCGGCATCTTCGTCTCCAAGGTGACGGGCGGAAGCATCGCGCACCAGGCGGGGCTGGAGTACGGGGACCAGCTGCTTGAGGTGGGTGAGAGAGAGAGAGAGAGAGAGAGAGAGAGAGAGAGAGAGAGAGAGAGAGAGAGAGAGCAGAGAGAGAGAGAGAGAGAGAGAGAGAGAGAGAGAGAGAGAGCTGGGATGATGGCGAGGAGTACATAATAAAAGCTTTAAGAACATTTTCTTTCATTTCATTTAATCATTTCTATATTGAGGAACAATATGCATATGAGCATTTGAGTCCTGTAGCCGCTCCCACAGATGAGTCACGTTAGGTTTTGGGGCTTCCAGCGGGCTGTGACGATGAACGTCATATTAATACCGCTCCGCTGCCGCTGTTTGACCCAACAATGCCCTGGCTCCGCTGTCCCCGCACGCTCTTTGACGTGTCGGCGTTCTGGATGCCGACGACGACGACGGCGACGACGACAGCATCGGGGCCGTGGGTACACCCCCAGCCTTGCCAAGCAGCTGATGAAGATCAAAGAGGAGGAGGAGGAGTAGGGCTGGCGGTTCATAAATATGCATTAGAGACTTTATATACGAAACGCCAGCGGTGGAGAGCGGAGGGAGGGGGGCCGGGGAAACGGCTGCATCTCTGAGCTGTGTGTTTGTGTTTGAGGAGGAGGAACACGCCGATGCAGGAACACAACTCAGCCTTCCTCCTCCTCCTCATCCTCCTCCTCTTCCCCTTGCATCTGTCAAAAAGTTAAAGTCTCAAGTTTATTGACACGTACATTAATTAATGCATAAAAGAGTAACAGTCCTTATTATTTGTCCTTTTTGTACTTGTGTACCTACTTGTACTTATTGTTTAGAATTGTTTTGAATTTATGTTTAGAAGAATACTGTGGGAGTGAGTGTTCCATTGTACTTCTTACACGAGGCAACAAAGACTCTTGAATCTTGAATCTTAATGAATGCTGTGAACATGAAGCCATGTTCACAGCAGATAGTTGCATTTACATTTAAGGCGTTTAGCCGATGCTTTGGTTTAAAGCGGCTTAAAGCGTACATTTGTCTGAGGAGAGTGAAACAACAGTACTGACGGTACAGTAAGGTTTGAATAGATATGATTTCTCTGCTATCTCTCTTTCTCTCTCTCTCTGTCTCTCTCTCTGTCTCTCTCTCTCTGTCTCTCCTCTGTCTCTCTCTCTCCTCTCGTGTCTCTCTCTCTCTGTGTCTCTCTCTCTCTCTGTCTCTCTCTCTCTCTCTTCTCTCTCTCTCTGTGTCTCTCTCTCTCTCTCTCTCTGTCTCTCTCTGTGTCTCTGTCTCTGTGTCTTTGTCTCTCTCTGTCTCTCTCCCTCCCTCCCTCCCTCCTCCAGTTCAACGGCATCAACCTGCGCAGCGCCACGGAGCAGCAGGCGCGGCTGATCATCGGCCAGCAGTGCGACGCCGTCACCCTCATGGCGCAGTACAACCCTCACATGTACCAGCTGGGCGTCCACTCGCGCTCCAGGTCCTAATGCCCGCCCGCTCAGCATTTTTTTGCATCACCAATTTCTTCTCTGCACCAACATGTCAGAGAGCAGACTTTGCATGATCTTACCAGCGACAATAAAACTCTTTCACTCATTCCTGTGACTGAACGTATGTGTTGACCACCACCACCACAGCTCCAGACTGGAGCCGGTGGGTGGCGCGGGCCCGGCCACGCCCACGCCCGGCGGCGGGACCCCCCCCGTGCCGGACCTCCCGCACCCCCCCGCGGTGGTGATGGTAGCGGCGGCGGCGGTGGACACACTCAGTGAGCAGGACGAGGGCACCCTGACCCAGAAGACCTCCCCCACCCTCAGCCCCAGCAGTGCTGCGCAAGCACCGGTATGCACCCAGACATCCATCCACCGCGCAAGGAAAGACCTCCCCACCCACGAGCGCACACGCCCTCAGAGCTCCCCAGAAGCTCAGCAGCAGACGTGCGTTCCAGGCAGAGATCGCAGATACTCCACGAGTGGACATTCCAGACATAACCAGCCATCTGCAGATTCAAATACCATCCTTACTAAACTCAGTTACATTTCACATGAGTACCCCATACGCGGTTCAGGTAGAAGCACCAAGCCTCAGAGAACCCCCTTCGTCAGAGTCTCCAGAGACCTCGAAAGACACCCAGAAATAACCATGGACTCAAATCAACTCTAAACTTTATTCATCATGTCAGTCAAATCAGACAAACTTTATTCATCATGTCAGTCAAATCAGACAAACTTTATTCATCATGTCAGTCAAATCAGACAAACTTTATTCATCATGTCAGTCAAATCAGACAAACTTTAGTCATCAGGTCAGTCAAATCAGACAAACTTTAAAAAGCCTTCATGCAACAAACCCCCCCCCCATCCTTGTTACCCAGAATGCCGTGCGACAGCGGCGGGGGCAGGAAGTCTTCGGGCGTGGGCGAGCCGCGGCTGGTGACGGTGCGGCGGCCGGGCGTGGAGGTGGGCGTGACGCTGTGCGGGGGGAACCTCCGGGGGGTCTACGTGGAGAGTCTGGAGGAGGACAGCCCGGCCAGGGGCCCCGACGGCCTGCAGCCCGGGGACCTCATCCTGGAGGTACGGCGGCGGGTGGCGGGGGGGCCATGTTATACTCACCGGTGTGTAAAATCATGAGACTTAAAGTGGCAATCTCGAAGATTTCTGTTTCGTGCTCTTTGGCGACACCTATGGCAAGAAGCGGCAATTGCATCCAAACTGTGGCATAGGTGACGTCGGTCCGCTGGCAGTTGTTTAATGGCGGATACTCTGTTTACTCTTAGCAGAGACTGAACAAAAACTAGTCGTCACTGACTGTCACTGTCGCTACGTTTTAAATCTTGCGTGGGAAAGACGACCCCTACCCAGTCCGTAATATCAAAAAATACTTTACATCAGTGGACCATAGGCTCAGTCACCATTGTGTTAACTCGTTCGGTGATAGATCGTGACTTCACAGACATTTATTTACACGAGAATCTCGACACTTTAATAAGAACCATGTTTCCTGGAGGATTCTGTCCCCATACTCCTGATGTCCTTTAGACAATGATAACCTTAAGGTGTAGCCTTAGACTTTTGTTGCTCTTCGTCAGGTTTTTATGTTGTTGTTGTTGTTTTGGTTGCAATATATCTTCCCTGAAGTAGGAGGCTTTGAAAGCAATGTTCCTGACGCCCAAAAAAGAAGAAAAAAGAAAACCAAGAAAAAAAAAAAAAGCTCCAAGAGAAATTCAATAAAAACAGAAGACATAAACAAGCAGAATAAAAAAAAAGGACCACACAAAATACATAAAAAAAAAAATACAAAGATGCTCGTCGTCAGGTTTTTATGTTGTTGTTGTTGTTTTGGTTGCAATATATCTTCCCTGAAAGCAATGTTCCTGACGCCCAACGGGCCCAAAAGGTTTTTCTTGTTTGTTCCTCCTATCGATCGCCACACGGAGTCAGCCACTGATGCCAAAAGCCATCGCCAGTCCTCTCTGCCAATCATCGACCTCTATCTCTATCTCTCTCTCTCTCTCTCTCTCTCTCTCTCTCTCTCTCTCTCTCTCTCTCACCAACACACACACACACACACACACACACACACTACACACACACACACACACACACACTCACACACGCACAAAACATACCCAGCGTATTGCCCTAATCAGGTCGCGGGGATGGGAGAAGGAACGCACTCTTCTTCCACGCATCCAATCCTATGCCTCCGTACCCGGGATGAGCCTCCCCAAGGGAAGGAAAATGCTTCCTCGCTAGCTCTCGCACCCCCCCTGGCAACCCTCTCTCCCCTCTCCGGCTCTCTCCTCCCCTATACCCGTTCTACCTGGCGAGCTATGCGTGTGTGGAGAGCTCCGGACATCCAGACATCCAGACATCCAGGGGCACCGGCTCTGGCGACTCACTCCCGGGGCGGACCCCACCACATATGTAGCGTGGACTTACTTTAAGCGGTAGACTCAATAAGTTGTACCCGTGAAATGACACTCATTTACGGGCGTGCACTCATATATGTAGCCGTGGACTTACATTAAGCGGGTAGACTACAATAAGTTGGTACCCGTGAAATGACACTCATTTACGGGGGTGCACTCATATAATGCTAGCCGAATGGACTTACTTAAGCGGTAAGAGCCCAATATAGTTGTACCCGTGGAAAGGCGACTCATTACGGAGGCTGCCACTATATATGTAGCCGTCGCTGACTTACTTTAAGCGGTAGACTTCCAATACAGTTGTACCGTGAAATGACACTCATTTACGGCGTGCACTCCATATAATTCAGCCGTGGACTTACTTTAAGCGGTAGACCTCAATATAGTCTGTACCCGTGAAAATGAACACTCATTTACGGCGGCTGCACGTGCATAATGCTAAGCCGTGAACTATTCACGCTTGCTAGACCTCAATAAGTCCGTGTACCACACGTGAAAAGACCACTCATTACGGGTGTGCACTCACCTATATGTAGCCGGGCGTGGCCGTATCGTAATCACACGACGCCCACACCACGGCACACCACACGGACACACACCAGACCCCCAGAGCTCCCAGAGCTCCGGAAGCTCCAGCACCATACCAGCACCTCCCAGACACTCCAGACATCCAGACATCCAGAGATCCAGACATCCAGAGACCAGAGACCCAGACCACCCAAGACACCCAGAATCCCAGGAGCTTCCAGAGCTCCAGACATCCAGACATCCAGACATCCAGAACCCATTAGACCAGAGCTCCCAGAGATCCAGAGATCCAGAGCTCCAGACATCCAGAGACCCAGAGACCCAGAGCTCCAGAGATCCAGAGATCCAGACATCCAGAGATCCAGACATCCAGAGATCCAGACATCCAGAGACCCAGACATCCAGAGCTCCAGATCATCCATAGACCCAGTCAGACCCACGTCCTATTCCAGACATCAGGACATTCCTAGACATCCAGAGACCCAGACATCCAGACATCCAGACCCAGAGACCCAGAGACCCAGAGCTCCAGAGATCCAGACATCCAGACATCCAGACATCCAGACATCCAGAGACCCAGAGACCCAGAGACCCAGAGCTCCAGAGATCCAGACATCCAGACACCCAGAGACCCAGAGACCCAGAGCTCCAGAGCTCCAGAGATCCAGACATCCAGACATCCAGACACCCCGACGTGGCTTTTTTTTACAGCTCGGAGGCGAGTTACCTGGCGCACCTGTCTTTGCGGCGCTCTCCCATTGGCTGGGGGCTGACGGAGATGCGGGGCAGCGTGGAGATGGAGCCCTGCGATTGGCTGCTGGCGAAGGAGGAGGTCTCCAGGTTGAGCGGCGACTGCGGGGGCGTGACGAGACTGGGGCTACTGCACTCCGAGTGGGAGAGAGAGCCTGGGAGGAATAGGGAATAGGAGAGAGAGAGAGAGAGAAAGAGAGAGAGAGAGAGAGAGAGAGACACAGAGAGAGAGAGAGAGGGAGGGAGAGAGACAAAGAGACAGAGAGAGAGAGGATTGAGTGAAGGCTCAGCTGCCAGTGCTGCAGCGTGGTACCCAGGACGAGAGGTAACCAGGGGGTGGTGGGGACCATGGCAACAGTCACAGAGCATGCCCCCGTTTAGCCTGATCAATAACAGGGGATGGGAGGCGGAGAGCATCCTCCTCCGGCATGTGGCCCCGTCTAACGTCTAACGTCTCCGTGGGTGGTTAGCGTTAGGAGCCTCGTGTCTCGCTAATCGATATCCTGCCCCGCGTCGTCGGAGAGGCAATAAAAATAAAACAGGAATGCATCAATTATTCACCGGTTGTTGAGGATAACAAATAGAACTCGATGCTCTGGTCGTCTTGTGCTCTGGTATGTTCAAAACAACACACTAAACTTTACTAGTACATACAGTACATTACTAGTATAGTAGTGGAGGAATCTAACTTACGCAAAGTGCATTTCATCTAACCATACGCAAATATTATTAAGTATTATTAATATTATAAGTATTAGAATTTTATATTCTTGGCCGAGCCACTCTTGGAAAATAGAGTTTAGGCAAAATAAAATTGATTTTATTTCTATTCTATGATTATTTTCTGTGGTGTTGAAGGGGGTCAGTACAGTAAGTGTTCTGTATCTGAACATGTGTAACGGTATCACACAGCAGCATGGGGCTGCAGTACCACCACCGCCAGACAGGCAGGGGGCGCCGTACCTCGGTCTGAGCCCAGCATGGAGCGGGGGTAGCGCGGGGTGGAGGGGAGCTTGATGCGCTCCGTCCGGTACTGGAGGTTGTTGGAGGAGGAGGAGCCTGGAGGGA
>PIJE02007694.1:7500-11979 GCA_002895965.2 Coryphaenoides rupestris | reverse complement strand
ACACACACACACACAACACCAACACGCACACACCACACACACCCAACACACACACACACACACACTGACACACACACACACACACTGCACACACAGACACACACACCACACTCGCGGGCAAACTGCAGCTGCAGCCATACTGACTGTAACAACCACCGCTAGCAGATGGCCGTCTACAGCGCATTCGGGCCGCTTGGCAGACCCTGTGGTTCCGGTGTGGGCCTAGCTAGCTCGTCGCTGCTTAGCCGCGGTCTGACCGACACACACATGGCTCCGCCCACCTCTCCCCCACCCCCACCCCCCCTCCCCCCCTCCCCTCCCTCCCCATTCCCTTTTTAAGCCCTTCGCCCGCGCGCTGCACTGTAATGCTGTGAACGTGTGGGTGTGGAGAGGCCAGACCTTAAAAACCGGGCTATGTTGTTGTTGTTGTTGTTGTTGTTGTTAGCGCATAGCCTCTGGAGTCCTATCAATGGAGAACAACAACAACAACAACAGTAGACCAAGTCTGAAAAGAAACTAGAACAGTTTGTCTAGAAGCTCCCAGTTTGACTTTGGCTTCTCGGTTTCTCTCGTGCCCCTCATCTTCATATTTATGATGGACACACATCGTTGTGGGTAAATAAAGGGTTCTTTGGTTTGCGCGCAATGTCAACAAGAAGTAGAAACTGCTCCTAAAATACATAATTAATGATGATTCATGACGGCATGGCACACAGTGGTACAACAGCGTGTTGTCAAGTGTAAAATGTATTTCTTTATTGTATTTTATTAACTGTAACCTCGACAGACAGATGAGTGATATGTTTCAGTAGAGACAGCAGAAAACAACATAGCAAGTGTCTCGTATGCTAATATCTTGTTTACCAAATATGATAATGACCCGAATCCGAGCTAAAATGAATCTCGACTGCCGCGCTGAACTACTGAACAAAATGTTCTCTTGCATCCTATTGGTTCAAAGGGCAGTGGCTTGCTCTGATTAAATGTCCGGGCTTTCCCTCCCACTCTCGAAACCAGCCAATCAGAGGCGGCCACAGGTCAGGCCCCGATGTCTCAAATTAGTATTAAGATTTGCAGTACAGATCAACAGTCGGCTCATAATTACAGACAGATGTGTGTAAATAGGGTTGAACATGTTAATTGCCCCGATTATTATGTTAATTGCCCCAATGATCGTGATAATTGCCCCAATTATCGATCGAGGCTACAGTGCAATTATAAATCGTGCGAATGCTTAAAAAAAAAAAAACTAAATGTGAAGAACTGCAAAATATTCCCACAGCCTCGTCGTGAAGTTTAATAGTGCACAGATATTGAAGAGCAAAATGTCGGTCTCGCCCCGTCGAGCGGGCTGGAATGACTACACCCCTTGATGACTACAGCACCACCGGGGTGACAGCGGTTTGCTGCGAAAAAATAAAATAAAATACAGAGCCTAAGGGGCAGAAGAAAGATTTTCATTTGCTCTCCTCGCCGCCGTTTCCTCGGCTATTGCACACTGTCCATCCCATAAGTTATCGCCGGCTGGCACATTGGTTAGATATGGAGCTAATTAGGTCCTCCTCCTCCTCCGTCCTGCTCCTCCATACCTAGGCTCTCCGCCCGGCAGCAGCAGCAGCAGCAGCAGCACCACCACCAGCAGCACTAGCACCACCACCAGCAGCAGCAGCAGCACCACCAGCAGCAGCACCACCACCAGCAGCACCACCAGCAGCACCACCAGCACCACCACCACCACTACCACCAGCAGCAGCACCACCACAAGCTCTCTGAACCCTCAGCCCATTACACTTCTTCATCACTGACAGCCAGGCAGGTGCAAACACTAACCAGTTAACTGTGCTATATTACACCGTCTTCCTCAGTGGACATTTTCCATGAACCGATCCAACGTTGAAGTGAAAATAAATCAATTGACGAATACATTTTGTTTTAAATGCACCTGCGTCGAGTCGTTCGTAAGAATATGCGCCATTTGTTGTTGGACGTACGCACTAAAGCGGTTTACCAAACGGCGTGTACGTTGTTTTGGACACACCCCACCGGCCAACACTTACCCCGGCGGTATTAATGATTATGTCACGCTGTTTACTACTCCTGCTTTCTATAGGAAACACAAAGCTGTGACAACAAAAGACAAACAAATCCGTTACGCATCCGACAACACGGTCACAACGAGACGCACGGACCCGCGAACGCCCGGGAGAAAGCGACGGATAAAAAACGAAGGAACGAAGGAGTCAAGATCATTTAAAGGTGACTCCTAGCAGAAGCAGCCCTCAGCCACCCACCGCCACCTCCACCACCACCACCACCACCACCGCCACCGCCAGCCCGCCACCACCTCCACCACCGCCACCACCGCCGCTGCCACTGCCGCCACCACCTCCACCACCGCCACCGCCACCTCCACCACCACCACCGCTGCCACCACCACCGCCAACCATCTCCCAACCTCCACCACCGCCACCCCACCACCCACCACCACCAGCACCGCTGGCCACTGCCGCCACCACCATCACCTCCTGACCACCGCCACCGCCAACCACCTCCACCACCCTTCCACCACCAGGCACCAATACCGCCACCATTCCCCGCAAACCACGACCACCACCATGCGCGTGCCACTGCCGCCACCACCATCACCTCCGCCACCGCCACCGACCACCACGCTCCACCACCACCACCACCACCACCGCTGCCACGTGCGGCGACCACCATTCACCTCCGCCACCGCCGACCACCTCCACCTCCACCAGCCAGGGCACCAAACACCGCCACCAACCACAACCCACACACCACCACCCACCAACCACCACAACCATCACCGCCACCACCACCACCACCACGGCCCACTGCCTGCCACCCACCCCATCGACCTCTCGCCGCGCCGATCACCTCCAGCCACCATGGCACCAACACCCACCAACGCGCCACCAGCCACCACCACAAACCGTCACCACCACCTCCACCAGCGCTTCTCCTCGACGTCGCAAAGCCCTGCAAATGGAATCCTCAAGGAAGACATGAGTCTCATTAGGGCCCATAAAGGACAGCGGCCCTAATAAAACGACTCGGCCCCTCAGACGTGCGAAGCTCTCTCCAGTGATGTCTGATTAATTGCCGGCGCAAATGGAACCGTGGGGTGCGAGAGAGCCTGGACTCACTGGCTGGTAATTTATTCTGTCCTGTCCTGTCCTGTCCTGTCCTGTCCTGTCCTGTCCTCTCTCTGTCCTGGCTGGGGAGATCTCCCAGGACGAAAGAGAGAAAGAGAGAGAGAGAGAGATAGAGAGAGATAGAGAGAGAGAGAGCTATAGTTGGTTGGTTGACGGTTGTGGCATCATCATCACCGCCACCACGGGTAACATGTTACGGTCGGTGTCCAGATCATCTGTCCAGGTTGTTGCGGTGATAACAAGGCACGCGTGTGTGTGTGTGTGTGTGTGTTGACATCTCTCCGCGGGGGGGGGGGGGGGGGTGGGGGGCACAAATTCCATAACAGGTCGCGGATTGATAATGATTACGAGCGCCACGCGCCGCGAAGAAGAAGAAGAATCGCGGTGTCACCGGCGATGACCCAAATCATATTCCAGGTAGCCATTGATCAAATAAAGCATTGTACTGTGTAGCGTGACAGCCGGGCTCCATAATCCATCAATAATATAATCTCACTTATTCTTAGCCGGGGGGTGGGTTGGGGGGGTGGGGGGGGGGGGTGGGGGTTGGGTGCATATTTCATCATCTCCCCGTGTCTCCCCCTCTTTTGTCAGATCTCCGTCTGTGATTAATAGAGCGCTTTTTAACGCCAGGAGGGGAACTCTTGTCAAACATACGGTTAATGAGTGAGTGAGGACCACCGTAATGCGCTTTGATATCCGCGGGCTTTGATCGTTTTCGGGATCTGATCGAAGAACGCGGCGACGTTAACGGTAACGCCGCCACGATTTTTTTGAAAATAACCCAAAAAATGAAAAGTAAAGGTGTGTGTGTGTGTGTGTGTGTGTGTATATATATATATATAACACAAAAATCTAAGTGAAAAGGCCGAGGCTTTAAGAGTATAGCCGATGATAGATGAGGGAGGGGGGGAGTCCAGGGCTACAACAGCTGGGGTGAGAAGACATGGGAACGGTGGGGGGGGGGGGGGGGGGGGTTTGCGGGGGGGCGGGGGTCCAAGGACAATCTGGGGCCAGTGTAATGCCCAGCTGGGTCCAGACTCATAGCTCTCCTGCCCTCTCACCGTGATAAGGGGCCGGTGTCACAAAACAAGTAGGGGCGGGGGGGGGGGGGGTTGGTCGGCAGGGAGAGAGGAATTATGGGGGTGGGGCAAAAGAAAAAGGAAAAGGAAAGGAAGGCCAGAGACAGAGAGAGAGAGAGAGAGAGAGAGCATTGGGAAGGTCACAGTGGGGTTTTGGTTACCAGTAGGGGGGGGGGGGGGCGGGGCTCCCAGACTGACATGGCTGCAGACACAGAGAGGGG
>PIJE02007694.1:0-5000 GCA_002895965.2 Coryphaenoides rupestris | reverse complement strand
AAAGGCTTAATTAATTCCAAATGAAGTGGCATGAAGAGAACATTCGGTGCGGCGCTTCGAGAGAGTCCACGATGAACGTTCTCCGGACACCAGCAACAGGCAGGCAGGCAGGCAGGCAGGCAGGCAGGCAGGCAGGCAGGGGAGGAATCGATTCACCAAAGACCTATCCATTTAAAAATTTGCCAGCTTCCTCAGGCAAAAAAGGCCCGAATATATCCGTGTTACAGGCAAAGCTCAACTTGTGGTCAATTATAGTACCCAAGTACTCAACAATGTCTATGTCCTGACCATTAATTTTAGTTGTAACATCCTCTTTCTTAAGTAGGCTCACTATGACTGTATAATCCGCAAACTTAATCAACAATGTGTTGATTATTAATCTCACTGCGGCAAACATCAGTGTACACGATGTATAAAAGATGCGAAAGCACACAGCCCTGGGGAGAACCGGTTGATTTTGAGGTTAGTCCAGAGAAATGTCCGTTCACTCTCACTTTTTGAGATCTGTTGGTGAGGAAGTCTAAAATCCAGCCGACAATGTTGGTGTCCAGCCCAAAACGCTCAACAAGCTTCTGCACCAGCAGGTGAGGCTGTATGGTGTTAAACGCTGATGATGAGTCCACAAACAACAGTTTAGCATGATTCTTACTACCCTCTAAATGCTTATAAATGAAGTTGAGCAAAGTTGCATCCTGGTATCGACGTGACTCTTCAAGCCAATTTGAAAGAGGTACCACAAACCCATTAGTATCCAGAGCGCGCAGCCTATCAGTGTATATGGTACCGTGAGTATTGTGCTTGAACTAAATCCTCTATAAAACGAGAGCTATAAGAGAATCCGACACATTCACTCACAGGAGTGCCATCACATTGGGACAATCCGCTGTTCGTCCGTGATATTCGCGACTGAATGTGTCAAATTGCACGGAGCATACTTATGTTCTGGTTAATCTCAGCGAGCGCCCTGTAAACACAACATCTCTGTCGAATGGTGTTTATAGTGTCTGAGTTACTAGTGAGTCCATATGTTGTGTGTGGGGCCACGCCGGGCCGTCGGTAGGTGCGACTCAGGTCTCGGGGTGGGCGGATGGCTGAGCTGTGGTCTTAGGAGGATGGAACTATTGTGGCTAGTTTCCGACTGGTAAATCCAGAAACCTGTCGGTTGGCTGCGGCCAAGCCAGAGAGGTGTGCAGCGTACACACACAATCTCCAGTGAGGTGATATCTGGGCACTATGTTGGAACTGAGTTGTTAGTGAGTGTGTTACATCTTTAAGTTTCAAGTTTCAAGTGTTTTATTGTCACTTCACAGTTTACACAAGTATAAGCAGTGAGTGAAAATCTTATGTGCAAAACGCCCGACAGCCGACCGCAGTTATAAAAGAATACAAATAGAAATAGAAATAGAATAGAAAACTATATTAAAGTTACAAAAAATCTAAACAAAAGAAAACTGTATAAGATAAAATAAAGTATACAAAAAATATTAAGGGGAGCAATACAAATATAAATCAATGTAATAAAATATACATTGTTATTGACATTCACAGAATGTCACAGAATACTTCTCAGACATACACAACACTCCTTTATATGAATCTGTGCCTCATAGACAGTATCACACCGCAGAACGATCAACACTATCAAGGCGCAGGACCCATGCGAATGTATCGTGCACATGCCGAACTACACTCATAGATAACTGACACTAGCAGTAGCACCAATCGGGCGCGGCTACCAAACACTTATGCACTTACATGGTCAACCATCAGCGGGCTGAGCTCTGGATGAATGGGGCGCGGGCTTTTACAGGCAGATGAGGCCAACATGTCAGAATGATACACAACTTCATGCAAATGAGCAATATTTTAAAGCTTTTGGAGTTTAAAAAAAAAAACGTCTTGAACTTTGGTATTCCTCGATGTCCCCCGGAAAAAATGATTTGCCTGTTTTGGTTTATTTTGGTTTGCTTTCACGTCACAATACTCCTGTAATTCCTGAATAATCAATTACCATGACACACATACTGTATGTACATCCGTGATACGCAATGAAATGGCTTTCTTTCCTAACAATGTGCTCAGGGTATGAAACACTATATTACAAAAAAATGGTGAAAACCGGCCTCTCAGTGGCAACTCAGTGACGCAGGTCCACAATGCAAAGGTTGGTATATGTTAATTGGACTTAGACAAAAGAAACATTCAAGCCAGAGAGCGAGAGAGAGAGAGAGAGAGCGAGAGAGAGGAGCGAGCGTGAGAGAGAGGGAGAAATATAGTGGATCATTTACATACGCAGTGAAAACCCAGCCCGATCCTTAGAAGACATGACATTTGGAGACAGGCTACAAATGGAAATCATGTATAACAATCTTATTACATTTTCGCATTTCATTTGACAACTTCAAAGTCTGATGACATTTCAACGGGGAAAAAAAACATTTCAAATCCGCAAGTCGTCTTTAATTCCCGACATATTCCGCTCCGCCGAGGTGCCCGGGCTCAGACTCCTCGTCCGAGGCTAAACCTTTGTCAGATCGCTTGCTAACGACGCTCTATCCGCCTGCCCGTCGAAGCAAAACTTTATGCTAAATACGCTTTCCCCCCCCGACCGTCCCACCGCAGCCAATCTGCATTTTTCCAATAAGACTCTCAAATTGATGGATGTCGTCTTAACGCTCGCGGGCAATAACTCCCGCTGCCTTTTCGCGAAAAAATAAAAATAATAACAATATGTTGGCGGTTTTTATGAGGTCTAGACATGCGATTCTGTTTTTTAATGACATCCCTAGGCCGGCAGTGTTTGCATTTATTGATATCGGCTCCGGTCGGACACGCGTCGAGCCGGACCTCCTGCGACCCCCGGCCGACCTACGGACGCTACTGTACTTTGACTCACGACGGACACGCGGTGCAATCCGTCATTCTTACGGCAGCGCAGACAGTGTGTGCTACACCTCGCCTGTATACATTTACATTTATGATGTATCTGTGAAGATATGTTTTTCCACGGCACCCATTAAAATACATGGACGAAAATAATTGCTTATGAGAAATGTCAGAGTATGACGGTTGCCAACAAGCGTCGCCGGGTGTTTGATGTCAATTCTCTCTGACACAATAATCAATAATAATGTCAGCGGCAGCAGCATGGATCCTCCGCTCTGGAGTACACCTGTTGTGTGCAATTAGCTTCTTTTTTTTCCCCATTGGAAAATGAACACAGCGTTTAACGGAGCGGTATTCCTTCGTCTTCCCGTTCCGAAGAATGTGAACGCACGACGCGCAAGAGAGCAACGCTATTCAGTGAATAAGCGGAGAAGCTTCTGAAAGCAAGCTGTCGTAATGTATAGAAAACGTGTCTCAAATGAAGAACACATCGGCGTGGTTATTGTCTTTAATAATCCGTTTGGCCTTGGCCACGCACCGCCTGGTGTATATATCCAGGAGGGAGGGAAGCTCACCTCCAACGATGTACTGGGCCGTCCGCACCACCCTCTGTAGTGTTTTACGCTCCAGTGCGGTGCAGTTCCCGTACCAGACGGTGATGCATCCTGTAAGAACACTCTCGATGGTACAGGAGTAGAATGTTCTGAGGATGCGGGGGCACATGTTGAATTTCCTCAGTCGCCTGAGGAAATACAGGCGTTGTTGGGCCTTTTTCACCACGTGTGGTGTGCGTGGTCCATGTGAGGTCCTCGGAGATGTGCACGCCGAGGAACTTGAAGCTGCTGACCCTCTCTACTGCAACCCCGTCGATGGAGATGGGGGCGTGCTCTCCTCTCCGCTTCCTGTAGTCCACGATCAGCTCCTTGGTCTTCTTGACGTTGAGGGCGAGGTTGTTTTCTTGGCACCACTGTGCCAGTGATCCAACCTCCTGCCCATCCTCACCACCTGGCGGCGGCCCGACAGGAAGTCCAGTATCCAGCTGCACATGGTCGGGTGCAGGCCTAGACTCCTGAGCTTGGTGTCGAGCTTGGCAGGAACTATCGTGTTGAACGCTGAGTTGAAGTCCGTGTTTTCTTGGCACCACTGTGCCAGTGATCCAACCTCCTCCCTGTAGGCTGTCTCGTCGTCGTCGGCGATCAGACCCAACACTGTCGTGTCGTCAGCAAACTTGATGAAGACGTTGGAGCTGTGCATAGCCATGCAGTCGTGGGTGTACAGGGAGTAGAGGAGAGGGCTCAACACGCATCCCTGAGGGGCTCCAGTGTTGAGGGTCAGCGGCTCTGAGGTGGTGCTGCCCATCCTCACCACCTGGCGGCGGCCCGACAGGAAGTCCAGTATCCAGCTGCACATGGTCGGGTGCAGGCCTAGACTCCTACTACTACTACTACTACTACTACTACTACTACTACTATCATCCCATCTCTCCCACCACTATACGGGTGTGAGCCCAACAGTAAAATGCAGCGCAGCAAAGTGAACCAGCATTATTTGTTCCCGTAATGTCGAGAGGATAACTGCTGTGTGTTCGGTGTGACTGTATTTATATTTCATCTGAGAGAGTCAGAGAGAGAGAGAGAGAGAGAGAGAGAATGTGTGTGTGTGTGTATGTGTATGTGTGGCCTTGTTATGCAAACTAACTTCAATGATACGTACCACAGTATTCAGCGCATCTGTAGTACTGTGTGTGTACACCTGACACAACAATGCACCGTAAAGGAGCCACGTAAAAACAACACCGCTACGCACACACAGCCGGGGATGAAGAAACGCGGCGGAAACAACGCTAATGATAAATAATAGCCAGAGCCCACTTCCCAGCAGGAGCTTCCCAACAGAAAAAAAACCGCTCGTCCGACTCTTTAAGTAAAGGTATATATATACGTGTAAATGTGTACATAGACGCAGGGTTCGGGATGCAGAGGCCCGGCCTAATAGCATTAGTCTACCTTTTGAAGGAGCTCATCGCGATTGCATAAGCACTGTTTTGACTTTAATCTACGCTAGTTAAGCGGACAAGATTAGATTGCGCACTGTATCTCATACTATCTCGCTTT
>PIJE02007691.1:0-11983 GCA_002895965.2 Coryphaenoides rupestris | reverse complement strand
GTGGTGTTGACTGACTAGGAGGGGCTGGTCGCCCATAGAGAACACCCGGTCCTCCATCTCTGGGTGACTCTCCACAAAGGTCAGCCTCGTCATCTGTTTGTCCTGCGTACACTGAAGCATCATGGGGTTTACCACTGAGGTGAGACAGAATACCACGTAGCGGTCAGCGTGTGACTCCCAGATGAAAGGTTGTAGGTTTGAACCCCAATGTCCACAGTCTACCAGTTGGCAGCCTTCAGCAATATATCAAACCCTTTAGGTGCGATCACATGAGACGCAACAACATGTTTATTGCGACCCACTCCATTGTATTCCTATGGGCAAAGCGACAGGGCCATTTCCGCAGGGGGGAGTGGGGCGACACTCAACCTTACCTTGTTTTTTGGGCTGTACTGCAAATCAATTGTTGCACCAACCAATACATTTGCAGTACAGCCCAAAAGACACCGAACTTTTGACGCTGTGAGGGATTTTGTGTGTTTGTTAAACTTGCGGTGAGTATTCACTCAGATAGTAACCGAACATCACATTCATGCCAGACTACCTCTAGCATAGTTGGTTGTGGGGAAGTTCTGTCCAGAGCCAAGCGCACCCAGAACTGATGTATAGCGATAGGGAAGGGGAAGTCCAAAAAAGCAGAAACTTAACCTGTGGATGATTGTGTGTGTGTCAACGCAATGAATGCGTTGCCACATCTCAAGTGAACACACCTTTATTTCAACTGTAACTGTGGTCCAGTTATTCCCCAGCATCACGTTTCACATGTCTTGTTTTACACTTACTGTGCCAGGCCTTGGTTTAGGGATGCTCTCCTTGTTTCCCTTGAACTCGGAGGTTTTAAAGACCTTCTGGATGCTCTCCATCGAATAGACACACACAGCGGTCATGCGCCTGCAGAGAAGGGAAACCAACACAACATGTATTTTAGGAACATAATGTTGTCACATGAGAAAGAGGAACGTTTGATTTCTTCAGCGACTGAGTCAACAAGAAGAACCTGACTAAAAAGTTCAAGCCACCGGTTCTCGATGGTCAGTTCTTTCTTTCTCTCCTTCTCCACCTTTCTCTGCCTCTCTCTAACACCCTGTCTTGCATTATTGGTGTCTCTCAACCACCTCTTTCAATACATCACCATCTCTTCGTGCAGCGTTGCTACACTCACCTAGTCTCAGAGGCATCCTTTTGAAAACAAAACTGTTTCCATTGATAACTCATGAGAACAACATGTGAACTTTGAAAGAGAGTCGACATCTGGGTGGAAGCCATTTACTCCAGCACAAGCGTACTCCTACCACTCCTTACCATTCGTTCCGGAAGAGCGCGTACACTCGAGAGAACTCGCCGTCTTCCTTGCAATGGAAGGCCACATCCACCAGCTCTGGATAATGACGTCGTTGGGCTTGGTCCCCACAGAAGAGCCGGGCTCTAAACTGGGACGTCCACTGGTATTGCAGCTTGGCTTTGACGCCACCTGTGTCTGCCTTGAGGGAGCATATTAACAGTCATCAAAAGGCCCACATTTATTTGGCAATAAAACATTAACCTAATGTGGCACTGTGCGCATATTTAGGACATATCATGCAGAACACAGCAGCACCATAGCTCTGCAATTGATTTATTCAGCGTGGCCAGAGAAGACTGCTATTTTGGTACAGACACATTTCTGCCACCATTTTCGGTTCCTGTGTCACTGTTGAGGACATTGCAGTATCTCTCTCGACTGCGAAAAACCTTGCCGTGGTACTGGATGACCAGCTGTGCTGCAACGCCAACATCACCGCAGTGGCCTGATCCTGCACAAATGGTCTCTACAACATCCACAGGATCCGGCCCTTCCTCACACGCGAAGCAGCACAGCTCTTGGTCCAAGCACACGTCATCACCCGCCTCCACGACTGCAACTCGCTCCTGGCTGAACTAGCTGGCTCCGCCATCAAACCCTTGCACCACGCCTCGTCCCTAACCCCCTTCCACTTACCCCAGCCAGGGTTCGAATCCCGTCCCCACTTGGATCCCTAGCACTTACTTGCATGTTCGTACGTACGTCCTGACACTTGAAAATAGCGATTAGCATTGGGCAGCATCTTAGCCTAGCTATCTTGCCGTTTACCAGCATGGGACTAACTAAGCAATTATAAGTGCTTGGAACTTGTTCTGTTAACCTATAGCAAAAGTGCTTAAAACTTATTTTATTAACTGATAGCAATTATGAGTGCTTGACACTTGTTCTATTAACCGATAGCAATTCTGAGTGCTTGGAGCTTGTTCTATTCACCATTCAAACTCACCATGCAAACTTGGGCAACAAAGGGCAGCCATGCGTCACTCTCGAGCGCCCCGCCAGTGTTTTTCTCTTTGAAGAAGGCGTAGAGCTTGTCCTTTGTCTTGTCTCCAATCTCCATGTCCTGTATCTTCTTACTCCTGCTGGCAACCAACCCCAGGTACTCGACAGCAAAAGCTAGGATGACCAAGCAAATCAACGTCCAACGCCTTTGATAACATCATTGTATGCAGGCAGTCTTGTGACAAACCTGTTCTTCAACAGGTTTGACGATATGGCCCCTCTCCACCCTTCCCCCAGCTCCTCCTGTGACCCTCTCCCCTCTCCCCTCCCCCCCACCTCCCTCCCACCCCCCCTCTCCCCTCTCCCTCCCACCACCCATCTCTCCCCTCTCTCCTCCCCTCTTCTCTCCTCCCTTGCTCCTCTCCTCTCCTCCTCTCCTCTCTCCAGGGCCAATCACCATCACGGCGGAGGAGGTGAGATGTGACTCGGACTACAACATGCAGTGCAGGTTTCCAACACTTGGGGTGCTCCTCTCTTTACTCGACTTTATTTTTACTTGGTATTGTGAATTATATATCATTCACTACTGATATCAATGCTTGAATTCTTCAATTAATCTACTCTTCTTTGTAGATAAACACCCATATAATAGAAAGAGAGCAATAATAACTACTCTTTTATCTTATTTATATATATATATATATTTTTTTTTTCCACTGATACCAACAACAGGGGCTGGAATTTATCTTACAGTCCACCCCTCTCTCACCGGGACACGCCCTCCTATAGTCCTGGCTTGTCTCAGCGACTCTCCCACCAGTCTCTATAAAACTGTCATGGGAGTTGGCAGTAGGACCCAATTGCAGACTCAGGACTCGGGGTTTTGTGGTGGAATAAATGTTATTTATTACCGTGTGAGGAGTAGATGAACAGACAGGCAGGTGATGAACAGACAGGCAGGTGAGGAACAGGCAGGTAGAAATCCAAGTTGTAAGTAGAATTACAACAGATGACGTAACGATGACAAAACAAAGACAATGATCCGACACTCGTGGGTGGAGTGCCGGGGCTTTTATGCCGTGCCTAATTGCAGATTGCGGACAGCCGCGAACATAGCGCAGGTGCCGCTAATCGTCCAGGGGCGGCACTGGCGCCCGGGAGCCCCACTAACGCTCCAGGGGCGGCATTGGCGCCCGGGAGCCCGGGGCCACGATGGAGATCGTGACAGTACCCCCCCCTCAACGGGAGCCTCCCGGCGACCCATGATGACCGGGCCGGCACCGTCGGGTGGACGACCTGGAGCTGGGCGGAGGACGAGCAGGGACCCTCCGGCGGACGACCCGGAGGCTGGGTGGAGGCCGAGCAGGGACCCTCAGGCGGACGACCCGGAGGCTGGGCGGAGGCCGAGCAGGAACCCTCAGGCGGGCGACCCGGAGGCTGGGCGGAGGCCGAGCAGGAACCCTCAGGCGGGCGACCCGGAGGCTGGGTGGAGGACACCGGCGCCGTCGGAGCGGGGACCGGGGCTGGCTGGCACCTGGGAGCAGGTACCGGTGGGAGCTGCTGTGGTCCACCCGGGACCGGGACCAGGGATGGGTGGGACCTGGGAGCAGGGACTGGTGGGCGCTGCCGTGGTGCAGCCGGGACTAGGACCAGGGATGGGTGGGACCTGGGAGCAGGGACTGGTGGGAGCTGCTGTGGTGCAGCCGGGACCAGGACCAGGGATGGGTGGGACCTGGGAGCAGGGACTGGTGGGCGCTGCGGTGGTGCAGCCGGGACCAGGACCAGGGATGGATGGGACCTGGGAGCAGGTACTGGTGGGCGCTGCGGTGGTGCAGCCGGGACCAGGACCAGGGATGGGTGGGACCTGGGAGCAGGGACTGGTGGGCGCTGCGGTGGTGCAGCCGGGACCAGGACCAGGGATGGGTGGGACCTGGGAGCAGGTACTGGTGGGAGCTGCTGTGGTCCAGCCGGGACCGGGACTCTGGGAGGCTGGGACCTGGGAGCTGGGACTGGCGGGCGCTGCGGTGGTCCAGCCGGGACCGGGACTCGGGGTGGCTGGGACCATGCAGTAGGGACCGGCAGGAGCTGCTGTGGTCCAGCCGGGACCGGGACTCGGGGTGGCTGGGACCATGCAGTAGGGACCGGCAGGAGCTGCTGTGGTCCAGCCGGGACCGGGACTCGGGGTGGCTGGGACCATGCAGTAGGGACCGGCAGGAGCTGCTGTGGTCCAGCCGGGACCGGGACTCGGGGTGGCTGGGACCATGCAGTAGGGACCGGCAGGAGCTGCTGTGGTCCAGCCGGGACCGGGACTCGGGGTGGCTGGGACCATGCAGTAGGGACCGGCAGGAGCTGCTGTGGTCCAGCCGGGACCGGGACTCGGGGTGGCTGGGACCATGCAGTAGGGACCGGCAGGAGCTGCTGTGGTCCAGCCGGGACCGGGACTCGGGGTGGCTGGGACCATGCAGTAGGGACCGGCAGGAGCTGCTGTGGTCCAGCCGGGACCGGGACTCGGGGTGGCTGGGACCATGCAGTAGGGACCGGCAGGAGCTGCTGTGGTCCAGCCGGGACCGGGACTCGGGGTGGCTGGGACCATGCAGTAGGGACCGGCAGAAGCTGCTGTGGTCCAGCCGGGACCGGGACTCGGGGTGGCTGGGACCATGCAGTAGGGACCGGCAGGAGCTGCTGTGGTCCAGCCGGGACCGGGACTCGGGGTGGCTGGGACCAGGAAGCAGGGACCGGCAGGAGCTGCTGTGGTCCAGCCGGGACCGGGACTCGGGGTGGCTGGGACCATGCAGTAGGGACCGGCAGAAGCTGCTGTGGTCCAGCCGGGACCGGGACTCGGGGTGGCTGGGACCAGGAAGCAGGGACCGGCAGGAGCTGCTGTGGTTCAGCCGGGACCGGGACTCGGGGTGGCTGGGACCATGCAGTAGGGACCGGCAGAAGCTGCTGTGGTCCAGCCGGGACCGGGACTCGGGGTGGCTGGGACCATGCAGTAGGGACCGGCAGAAGCTGCTGTGGTCCAGCCGGGACCGGGACTCGGGGTGGCTGGGACCATGCAGTAGGGACCGGCAGGAGCCGAGCCGCGAGCATGGCCAGCTGGCCGGTGAGTCCGTCGAGTGCTCGCTGCAACTCGCCCTGGTTGACGCGTGCCTGCCATAGTACGGCGGATCCCGAGTCTGAGTCTGCTGGGTCCATTATTGGTCGGATCATTCTGTCATGGGAGTTGGCAGTAGGACCCAATTGCAGACTCAGGACTCGGGGTTTTGTGGTGGAATAAATGTTATTTATTACCGTGTGAGGAGTAGATGAACAGACAGGCAGGTGATGAACAGACAGGCAGGTGAGGAACAGGCAGGTAGAAATCCAAGTTGTAAGTAGAATTACAACAGATGACGTAACGATGACAAAACAAAGACAATGATCCGACACTCGTGGGTGGAGTGCCGGGGCTTTTATGCCGTGCCTAATTGCAGATTGCGGACAGCCGCGAACATAGCGCAGGTGCCGCTAATCGTCCAGGGGCGGCACTGGCGCCCGGGAGCCCCACTAACGCTCCAGGGGCGGCATTGGCGCCCGGGAGCCCGGGGCCACGATGGAGATCGTGACAAAAACACCGAGCATACCACAACATGAATGAGTGAATAAACACGTCCAAATGACCGTCCAGCTAAACCGGTCGGCAATACTAATGAGACGCTGCCCCCTAGTGGCCGGCGATAAACTCTTCACAACCTAGCCGGTGCCCTGCACCGACAACACACACAACGGCTAACATACAACATAAAAACAACAACTATATATTAACATAAACACAACTAACATATAAACATTACACCACAACTAACATATAACATACAAACAGCACAGGACTTTCAAACAAACCAATAAGGACCTTTACAAGCTAGGCTTATCAACAATTGGTGTATTTATGCGCTTTCATTCCATTTATCACTGGAAACAACCAAATGGAAAAATGTCATCGTATCTCTCAGAATGTTTTTTGAACACTCACACATCTCATCAATGCACAAAACCGACCACAGTGTTTTTACTCTTAACACCCTCTCCCTTCTATATTGGTCAATTTAAATCATAACTGAAGTAAGCTTCTAAGCGCTGGACTTAATTTTCAATTCCTTCACCTACTGTAGCCTTCCTGTACGCCTCTCCGCCAACTCGTCTACATAGGATTTTAATGTACGTCGCGCTGGCCTATCGTGGTCTCCTGTGCGTCTCGTCCGGCAATCGTCAACCCAACATAGGGATTTTACTGGACATCGGCGCTGCCCTAGTCGGTGGCTCCTGTGCGTCCTCTCCGCATCCTCACCCACATAGGGATTTAATGTACGTCGCCTACCGTTACTCCAGCGGAACCTGGCCGTTTCCAGTGCAGTAGTTACCCTTGTCATTGTTACTATCAACAAACGGGTATGCCACAGGGTTTTCAAAAGAACCAATTTAAGTATTCATTCCCAGGGTTTCCCCTATTCCCCCTCTTACATCAGTTAATAACTAGGGGTGTCTTAAAATTTGGAGAAGGACATAACTTTACAGCATTTGGGCGTTAGGGATGGGTCAAGGCACGAGGGGCAGACACAACTTTTCTAATCACTAACACGTAAGAACGTTGCTTACCCTTTTTAGTTGAATGGCCATTCGTTTGTGTGTCCTGCGCCGGAACACCACCTCACGACGAAGCAGCCGTCTGGTCCCTTTCCAATCCTGTTCGTGACGCCAAATATGTCGTGGATTTTACCAATACTCTGACATTCGTAAGAGGGTGATCAGGAAGACCAAAGTTTGAAAGTTAAGACTTTATTTGTCACAGGCCAATAGTAACAATAAGCCTGAGTCAGATCTGCAGAGGAGACTGAATTCATTCCTCTTTGACTCCGACTTAGTATCCTCATCGTCACGTGATCAACGTCACATGGTCTTCGTGAGATCGTGACATGGTCAACGTCACATGGTCTGCGTGACATCGTCATCGTGATGATGCCGTCGTGATACTCCAAACCCCATTTAAAGTAACAGTAACATAGGTTCTCTTTTCTATTACTGTTTCAAGAAATTATATGGCAGGATGTGACGCCCTCCTTGCCTAGTCATAAATGACGGTGACGACTGGTCATGCAGATAAGCAACTGGGGAAGAGGTTATCTTTCTCTACCCTTAATTCACCCATACATTATATGACAAGCCATTCTTAAGAATAAGCCCTGTGCAGCAGGTAGATGATGGCGTCTTCCACTCCAATACGGGGCTGGTAGGCGAACTGCAGAGGGTCCAGTGATTGTTTCGACTAGTGCACGGATGTGCTTCAGGACTAGCCTCTCCAGCGACTTCATCACATGTGAGGTCAAGGCCACCGGTCTGTAGTCACTGTGGCTGTGGTTGCCGTGTCTGCTTGCGTGTCTCTTCTTGGGAACAGGAACCAGGCATGATGTTTTCCACAGGACAGGGATGGTCGTCGTGCTCAGGCTCAGGTTGAAGATGTACTGGAAGACACCGCACAGCTGAGTCGCGCACACACCTTGAGCACTCTGGGGCTGAGGCCGTCCGGCCCCGCAGCCTTGCCTGGGCGTAGTCTGCCGAGTTCACATCTAATGGAATTGACTTTGCATGAATTTGGTCATTTAAACATGTAGTTTCTCATGTTGATTGCCATGTTAAGTTGGCGCAACTTAAAGTAGCTTCACATGTAGTGAACTACTTTTGCAGTGTTTGTGTAACTTAGCTTGCTACATTTGACTGGGTGGTAGCTTCTGTGTAGTGAAGCTTCATTCATGGCAGAGTAACTGGTAGCTTAGCTCACTACATTTTCAAAGTAGCTTGCCCAACACTGACCATATATTACCAAGTTTTTCCATTTTAGCCGGGGTGTTTGGCTTAGGTGACTTAGCTATATTTTTTGTTTTTCTTCAATAATTCCATCCATCCATCCTGATGGTGGAGAAGTCTCCAATTTGAATGATGTGGACTGGAGCGAGGAGGAATGTTTGTTTCCGTTCTACCAGCTGTGGCATCTATTGTCATATCCACGCCATTGGATGAATGACTTATTATTTTTTCATGTAAGCCTATATTATTTTGGGCCTGGGACTAGGTTGAATTAGTATGCCGTCAATTGGATCGCGCCTATGCTTTGCAACAGAGAAAACCAAACTACGCTTCTAGTGTTAATATGACGTAATAGTATAGTAACTATTCTGATCCACACTCCAATCCAGAACAATCCAACCGCCATTAAACAACAAAAGAAGCTACGCGTTAACACGACAAAAATGTATGCGTTAACACAACGTTTTTGGACATGTTAACACGTTAATTACGTGACGGTTTTTGCCTGGATGGCGATCCATATGTAAGAGCAGTGACAGAGTTGTGATTCCATCTCCAACTCAAGCAGTCAACGCGTGATAAGGTTTCAGCGTCGGCCTTGCCAGTGTTTTCCTATGAAGTCGAGTGGCTGGCTATATTCAGAATGCCCAACACATAGCTATATTCAGCTTGACAAATGACCTTCGCCAGCATAACACACAACGTTTCTTGTCGTGACTGGGAATCTTTTTTTTTGGCCAATATCAGATTTCATTTCCTGCTTGGCTGAGATGCCTTGGATAACCTCAAGTTACCTGCACAATAGATGCCTTTTGCGTGACAAGCAGCCCATACTTCTGTGCTGAAGCCATGGCGTAGGTTAGTGGCTCGGTAACTAGCAATATTGTCACTGGTCTGGAATATAGTGTGATGTAGATGAATATAAAGGCCCTTTGAAAATGTTCAGTGATTAAGGTTTCTCTCTCTCTCACACACACACACACACACACATAATATCATGTGGCTCACCCAGTGAGAGATACAGGAGTGTGTGGTGGTCACTCCCCTCGTAGTTTATGACATCCAGGAGGATGTGTGTATAGTGGTGGTGTTGACTGACTAGGAGGGGCTGGTCGCCCATAGAGAACACCCGGTCCTCCATCTCTGGGTGACTCTCCACAAAGGTCAGCCTCGTCATCTGTTTGTCCTGCGTACACTGAAGCATCATGGGGTTTACCACTGAGGTGAGACAGAATACCACGTAGCGGTCAGCGTGTGACTCCCAGATGAAAGGTTGTAGGTTTGAACCCCAATGTCCACAGTCTACCAGTTGGCAGCCTTCAGCAATATATCAAACCCTTTAGGTGCGATCACATGAGACGCAACAACATGTTTATTGCGACCCACTCCATTGTATTCCTATGGGCAAAGCGACAGGGCCATTTCCGCAGGGGGGAGTGGGGCGACACTCAACCTTACCTTGTTTTTTGGGCTGTACTGCAAATCAATTGTTGCACCAACCAATACATTTGCAGTACAGCCCAAAAGACACCGAACTTTTGACGCTGTGAGGGATTTTGTGTGTTTGTTAAACTTGCGGTGAGTATTCACTCAGATAGTAACCGAACATCACATTCATGCCAGACTACCTCTAGCATAGTTGGTTGTGGGGAAGTTCTGTCCAGAGCCAAGCGCACCCAGAACTGATGTATAGCGATAGGGAAGGGGAAGTCCAAAAAAGCAGAAACTTAACCTGTGGATGATTGTGTGTGTGTCAACGCAATGAATGCGTTGCCACATCTCAAGTGAACACACCTTTATTTCAACTGTAACTGTGGTCCAGTTATTCCCCAGCATCACGTTTCACATGTCTTGTTTTACACTTACTGTGCCAGGCCTTGGTTTAGGGATGCTCTCCTTGTTTCCCTTGAACTCGGAGGTTTTAAAGACCTTCTGGATGCTCTCCATCGAATAGACACACACAGCGGTCATGCGCCTGCAGAGAAGGGAAACCAACACAACATGTATTTTAGGAACATAATGTTGTCACATGAGAAAGAGGAACGTTTGATTTCTTCAGCGACTGAGTCAACAAGAAGAACCTGACTAAAAAGTTCAAGCCACCGGTTCTCGATGGTCAGTTCTTTCTTTCTCTCCTTCTCCACCTTTCTCTGCCTCTCTCTAACACCCTGTCTTGCATTATTGGTGTCTCTCAACCACCTCTTTCAATACATCACCATCTCTTCGTGCAGCGTTGCTACACTCACCTAGTCTCAGAGGCATCCTTTTGAAAACAAAACTGTTTCCATTGATAACTCATGAGAACAACATGTGAACTTTGAAAGAGAGTCGACATCTGGGTGGAAGCCATTTACTCCAGCACAAGCGTACTCCTACCACTCCTTACCATTCGTTCCGGAAGAGCGCGTACACTCGAGAGAACTCGCCGTCTTCCTTGCAATGGAAGGCCACATCCACCAGCTCTGGATAATGACGTCGTTGGGCTTGGTCCCCACAGAAGAGCCGGGCTCTAAACTGGGACGTCCACTGGTATTGCAGCTTGGCTTTGACGCCACCTGTGTCTGCCTTGAGGGAGCATATTAACAGTCATCAAAAGGCCCACATTTATTTGGCAATAAAACATTAACCTAATGTGGCACTGTGCGCATATTTAGGACATATCATGCAGAACACAGCAGCACCATAGCTCTGCAATTGATTTATTCAGCGTGGCCAGAGAAGACTGCTATTTTGGTACAGACACATTTCTGCCACCATTTTCGGTTCCTGTGTCACTGTTGAGGACATTGCAGTATCTCTCTCGACTGCGAAAAACCTTGCCGTGGTACTGGATGACCAGCTGTGCTGCAACGCCAACATCACCGCAGTGGCCTGATCCTGCACAAATGGTCTCTACAACATCCACAGGATCCGGCCCTTCCTCACACGCGAAGCAGCACAGCTCTTGGTCCAAGCACACGTCATCACCCGCCTCCACGACTGCAACTCGCTCCTGGCTGAACTAGCTGGCTCCGCCATCAAACCCTTGCACCACGCCTCGTCCCTAACCCCCTTCCACTTACCCCAGCCAGGGTTCGAATCCCGTCCCCACTTGGATCCCTAGCACTTACTTGCATGTTCGTACGTACGTCCTGACACTTGAAAATAGCGATTAGCATTGGGCAGCATCTTAGCCTAGCTATCTTGCCGTTTACCAGCATGGGACTAACTAAGCAATTATAAGTGCTTGGAACTTGTTCTGTTAACCTATAGCAAAAGTGCTTAAAACTTATTTTATTAACTGATAGCAATTATGAGTGCTTGACACTTGTTCTATTAACCGATAGCAATTCTGAGTGCTTGGAGCTTGTTCTATTCACCATTCAAACTCACCATGCAAACTTGGGCAACAAAGGGCAGCCATGCGTCACTCTCGAGCGCCCCGCCAGTGTTTTTCTCTTTGAAGAAGGCGTAGAGCTTGTCCTTTGTCTTGTCTCCAATCTCCATGTCCTGTATCTTCTTACTCCTGCTGGCAACCAACCCCAGGTACTCGACAGCAAAAGCTAGGATGACCAAGCAAATCAACGTCCAACGCCTTTGATAACATCATTGTATGCAGGCAGTCTTGTGACAAACCTGTTCTTCAACAGGTTTGACGATATGGCCCCTCTCCACCCTTCCCCCAGCTCCTCCTGTGACCCTCTCCCCTCTCCCCCCCCACCTTCCCCCCCCCCCCCCCCTTCCCTCCCCCCCTCTCCCCTCCCCTCTCCCTCCCCACCCCCTCTCTCCCTCCCCCCTCTCCTCTCCTCCCTTGCTCCTCTCCTCTCCTCTCTCTCCTCTCTCCAGGGCCAATCACCATCACGGCGGAGGAGGTGAGAT
>PIJE02007689.1:0-5000 GCA_002895965.2 Coryphaenoides rupestris | reverse complement strand
GAGAGAGAGAGAGAGAGAGAGAGAGAGAGAGAGAGAGAGAGAGAGAGAGAGAGTGTAATCTAACTAGTACCACACTCTGACTGACTCCCCCCACCCCTCCAACCACACACACACACACACACACACACACACACACACCGCAGACACACTACACACACACATACGCATACTTAAACACACAGTTTACACACTTACACACGCACACACACACACACACACACACACACACACACCGCACACACACACACATGCATGTATGCACAACACACACACACACACACACACACGCACACACCACACACCACACACACACACACACACACACACACACACACACACACACACACACACACACACACACACACACACACACACACACATACACACTACACACACACACACACACACACACACACACACACACACACACACACACACACACACAACAACACACACACACACACACACACAACCACACACACACACACACACACACACATACACACAACACACACACACACACACACTACACACACACCACCACACACCCACACACACACCCCCGTCTGAGGTGGTTTTCTGGTCCGGCAGGGGCGGGCGTCTCCGTGCGTCCACGCGGTCGGGGGGGGCGGGGCGGGGCGGTGTGGGAGGTGTCGGCTGTTAAAATAATTACAACCCGACGCTCGAACTTTAATGATGTCTTTTTTATCCGTATAATTTATGACGGTTATAACTTAAAGAACCCGGAGTGGAAACGACGGATAGTTGGAGACGCAGTTAAAGTCCGGCGGCCCGGCCCGTAACTCAACGCTCAGAACGTTTAGCTAACAAAACAGAATCGTCTCGCGTTCTCCGGAATCATTCAGAATTGCAATAAAACGACGAATAAAACGTTAAAAAAACATACGCAGGCGCGGCCTCGGCGACACGACGACGACGACGCGAGAAACGACGCTTTTTTTTTCCGACGTAACGGAACCGGACCGTAAGACGACAACGCAAACCGAAATCGTTTACGTTATTTTATTCAGGACTCGATCATTTTTTTCCGATGGCCGCTCTCGTTCGCCGGAACAATCGTGACGATATTTTAATGAAAAGTGGTTTTTTCTCGTCGTGTAAATACGCAGATAAACACGTAACGGCTCCGGACAGCTCATATCTCCGAGTACCTCTGCTTCTGTTGTTGTTGTTGTTGTTGTTGTGGATGATGTTTTCTGATGCTATTGACGTTAGCCACCCGTCACGCTAATCTCCTTTATGTGGACACGGGGGGGGGGCACCCGAGGGCCTCTGCACTCTGCCTTATTGGAGCCGCATTAGACCCACCCCTGTGTTTAGGGACCCCTCGTCCGTAACATGTCACTGGTTATCTGCCGCGGAGAAACGGACCGATTGTCTCGTCTGGTCCTTTGTCCTGATTACTGCACCCCCCCCTCCCCCTCTCTCTCTCCCCCCCTCTCTCTCTCTCTCTCTCTCTCTCTCTCTCTCTCTCTCTCTCTCCCTCTCTCTCTCCGTGGAGAGCGAGCCGGCCATTTAGCGGAGGAGGAGTAGGAGGGGTCAGGGTCGTAATTGACAGCCACCACTAAGCAAATCTACTCCGTCTCTCGGCGGTATAGCTCAGCCTCTCCGCCCTCCACCCACCACCCCTCCACCCTCCCAGTCCCACTCCCACTAATCTGACTAATGCACCCGTGTGTGTGTGTGTGTGCGTGGCGCGTGTGTGTGTGTGTGTGTGCGTGTGTGTGTGGAAAGTGAATTAAACGCAACAAAACTCAATACCTGATCCATCCGGGGCCCGGTCCCGCTCGCCCGCCCATTAGCACTTTCTCTGCAGCCGCCGTAATCGCGTTACAAGAGTTTGGCCGTCGTAACGATCGCGCCCCGACACACACTTACACACTCTCTTACACGCGCTCGTACACACACACACACACACACACACACCTCGTACACACACACACACACACTCGTACACACACACACACACTCGTACACACACACACTCTGCCCCGCTGTCGTTAATCTGCTGCTTGCCTCCGCTTCCGAGCCCGGGGGGTGAGTAGGAGGTGGTGAGGAGTTGGGGTGAGGAGGTGGGGGTGAGGTCGGGTGGGTTCCCCCCCGGAGCTGACGGAGGAGGGTGGAGGAGGAGGAAGATCGCTCGTTGAAGTTCCTCGCCCGAATTGGGGGGCGGCGTTAGCTCAGGAGGTATAAAAGAGCGGTTGTCTGGCAACAGGAAGGTTGCTGGTTCGATCCCCGGGCTCCTCCCCCTCCTCCTAGCTAAGTGTGGAGGTGTCCCTGAGCAAGACACCACCTAACCCTACCTGCTCCTCCTAGCTAAGTGTGGAGGTGTCCCTGAGCAAGACACCACCTAACCCTACCTGCTCCTCCTAGCTAAGTGTGGAGGTGTCCCTGAGCAAGACACCACCTAACCCTACCTGCTCCTCCTAGCTAAAGTGTGTGAGGTTCCCTGAGCAAGACACCACCTAACCCTACCTGCTCCTCCTAGCTAAGTGTGGAGGTGTCCCTGAGCAAGACACCACCTAACCCTACCTGCTCCTCCTAGCTAAGTGTGGAGGTGTCCCTGAGCAAGACACCACCTAACCCTACCTGCTCCTCCTAGCTAAGTGTGGAGGTGTCCCTGAGCAAGACACCACCTAACCCTACCTGCTCCTCTCCTAGCTAAGTGTGGAGGTGTCCCTGAGCAAGACACCACCTAACCCTACCTGCTCCTGACGTGTTGGTTGTTACCTTGCATGGTTGACACCACCGTCGGTGTATGAATGGGTGAACGTGAGGCAATACTGTGAAGCTCTTTGGGTAAAAATGCGAGAAAAATGCAATCCATTTACTATTTACATTCGAGGTTGATGTGTTCTTGTGTGTGTGTGTGTGTGTGTGTGTGTGTGTGTGTGTGTGTGTGTGTGTGTGTGTGTGTGTGTGTGTGTGTGTGTGTGTGTGTGTGTGTGTGTGTGTGTGTTGCTTCCATCTCTCTGCCAATGAAACTGCACCTTGAGTTTCTCTGCCTGCTTCTGCGTCTGATCCGTGACTGTACCGGGAACCCCTGCTGTGTAGCCTTGTTTTTATCCCCTCTCTCTCTCTCTCTCTCTCTCTCTCCTCTCTCCCTCTCTCTCTCTCGCCCCTCCTCTCTCTCCCCTCTCTCCTCTCTCTCTCTCCTCTTTCTCCCACTCTCGCCCCCTCTCTCTCTCTCTCTCTCCTCTCTCTCTCCCTCTCTCTCCCACTCTCGCCCCCTCTCTCTCTCTCTCTCTCTCCTCTCTCTCTCCCACTCTCGCCCCCTCTCTCTCTCTCTCTCTCTCTCTCTCTCTCTCTCTCTCGCCCCCCTCTCTCTCCCTCTCTCTCCCATTCTCGCCCCTCTCTCTCTCTCTCTCTCTCTCTCTCTCTCTCTCTCCTCTCTCTCTCTCCGCCCCCTCTCTCTCTCCTCTCTCTCCCTCTCTCGCCCCCCCCTCTCTCTCTCTCTCTCCCTCCCCCCTCTCTCCCCTCTCTCTCTCTCCTCTCTCCCACTCTCGCCCCTCTCTCTCTCTCTCCCACTCTCTCCCCTCTCTCCCTCTCTCCTCTCTCCCTCTCTCTCTCCCTCTGTTTTCTGTCCTCTATCTGCTGTCTGACTCTGCTGTTTGCTGCCAGAGTCGTGAGCAGCGGGAGGTCCGGTTATTTCCATCTTGTTCTCGGCTCACCGACACGTCAGCTCTGAGCTCTCTGGAGGTCAACAGCCCAGCTCAGGGTCACCGTGTGTTCTACAGTATGTGCTGAGGGATGGAAATATATATTATATATATTATATATGATATAAATATATATGTTATATAGTAATGACGTCACGTCTCTTCAAGATTCAACATTCATGATGACTTTTATTGCCACGGAATGCTTACTCCCCGTTCACTCCTGCAGTATAACAATACATTGAAAAACAACGCTAAGCGATGAGTAATATACTGTAGTAAAGTGATCTTCTTCTTCCTCATCTTCTAGTACCTCGTATGTACAGTAAGAAGTAAAACGTGACAAGAGGAAGAGTCGCAATACTATGGCGGGTGGTGCAAGATTGCAGTAAGAGTGTCCGCGTGCAGTACTACAGTAATATTCTTATACGAGCGTAAAAAAACGTACAGTAAATAGGTACTAGTAGATACTGTAGTGATGAATAAAGTAGAATGATAAATGATACGGTATAGTATTGAAGATCTACCGCCTGTAAGTCTCGTGTAAGTCTGTTGTAAAAGTAAAAGTCCAGTAATAGTCCAATCATCCAATAGTCCAATATACTGTATATATATATATATATATATGTACATATATATATATATATATATACAGTTATAGAGTTATATGAGCAGACAGTAATGTCTCTCCATTGTGGATCGTGTGTCTCGTCGGTGGGTTCTGTTTAAAGTGAGCTACGGTTTCTTAATATAAATATAATCTTCCATGATTCATGTCTTTCTAGACGTTCTGCAGCAGGACGTGGTTCTCTTTTATCTGTGATTAATACACAGCCCTGTACCGCATGCGTAAGACCTCCAGATGACTTGTTAAATCACATTTATTATATTATTATATATTATTATTATTATTGAACATATAAATGACATCGCATTGTAATAACTCAACGTAATTACATAACGGCTACGGCTACCGCGTAAAGAATCGCTAATCGTGGTTCGGGGGGCCGCTCGCCGTCTCACCACCACCACCACCAGCACCCTGCCAATGACATGTGTGTGTGTGTGTGTAGTGTGTGTGTGTGTGTAGTGTGTGTGTGTGTGTGTAGTGTGTGTGTGTGTGTGTGTGTTGTGTGTGTGTGTGTGTGTGTGTAGTGTGTGTGTGTGTGTGTGTGTGTGTGTGTGTGTGTAGTGTGTGTGTGTGTGTGTATGTGTGTGTGTGTGTGTGTGTTGTGTGTGTGTGTGTGTGTGTGGCGGATGACAGAATGACCTTTCAGACAAGAAGGACATGAGGTCCCACACACATACACAGGCACACAT
>PIJE02007687.1:0-11989 GCA_002895965.2 Coryphaenoides rupestris | reverse complement strand
TGAATGTTGGAATGTTACTTTATTTCTTATAATGCGTGTTGTGTGTGTGTGATGACGTCATCGACGACTCGACTTTTTTTCGACTTCATTGATAGAAAGGTAGACTTGAAGAAATCAGTAGTCGTGCAGCCCCAGTAGGTAGAGCAATAATCACCTTGTTGTTAATTGAAGACAATAAAATGAGTGATGCGTGTGAGAGGTGTCGCTATGAGGCTACAATGTATCACGATATAAGTGTTTCATATCGGTCGATATCGATAATTATCGATAATTTGTATGACCTATTTAAAATAAGGACCAGGAGAAAAATATACTGAATTTAAACATTTTTATTTTAAACTTAACCTTCCTGATTGTAGGCAGACAGGGAAAAGGAATGTCAACACAAACATGGAAAACACTCAAATAAATAAAAATAAACATGAATGAAAATTAAAATCACAATGAAAACTTAACAATTATCAATAATAAAGTGCTGAACAAAAATAAAGTGTTACAAAAACATGTGTAAAGGCTGTGGTTGTGCTGCAAAGGGTGAGAGCGGCTAAGGTGGTAAAACAAGTTGGTTGTATTACCAGTCTTGGTGGACGACGGTCATAATTTGCAGACAACATTGGTCTGACTACGGTCTGACTTATAAAATCCAAAAAGCTGTCATACTGGTGAGCTGATCTTTCCATTTTTGTCGACAATTTCCTCGCTTGTTGCGGCGCTTATCTTTCACTTCTCACTCCGCGCTGTTTCTGTTATTCAAGAAACAAACACGAACACGAGACAACGAGGCGGCGCAACCAAACTTGATACTGGTACATGATTGGCTGTTAGCGTGTCACTCCATACGTTGCCAGGTACCGGAGGACGAGTGCCTTTGTTCATGCAACCAACCTTGCTTCGCAACCTCTGGTTCAAAGCGGAGCTAGCTCCGCTTTCTTCCAACGAGGAAAAAAAAATATCGAAACGTTCTATCGAACGCATTTTCTATCGATATTGATTACGTGTCTATCGCGATACATATCGTTATCGTTTTATCGCCCAGCCCTTGTTGTTAATTGAAGACAATAAAATGAGTGATGCGTGTGAGAGGTGTCGCTATGAGGCTACAATGTGTCATCTTGTAACATGGTTGGTGGTGTGCCGCAGGATTTTTTTTAATGTAAAACATGTCTTGGCTCAAAAAAGGTTGAAAAACACTGGACTAGAGGGAGACAAAAAAAACTGACGCCAAGCAGCAGCTTTTTCGGCTAGCCAGGTAGTTGTGAGATCTTTACATTTATGTTCGGCCTACTAATACACAACAACAACTTTAGTTTTTTCACTTTCCCTCATTGTCATTTTTGACGTCATATCCCATGTACTCAGTTGCCATTGTCTCAGAAAGCCACAGTGTTGAATGTCTCCCAGATTCTCGTGTTGATGGGCAGATTGTGTTCATAGTTCATCAGAAAGTATATCATATTTGGGCATTTGGTGCTGACCAGTCCCACCCCTCTGTCGTATTATTGAGGAGGCACATTCCCCAAACCCCACCCCCCTCCCCCCTGATCCCGGGCTGACGGTAGCGGTGGACGCGGCGTAGCGCGGCGGCGCCGGTTCTGTCCGTGTGTCACACTGGGTTGAAGGTCCTGCCGGCTGGACGTCTGCCAGACAGCTTGGCGGTTTGGGGGTCCTTGAGTTTATAAACCAGAACCAAAAGTGGGCCAGCCCTCCTCTCTCTCCCTCTCTCTCACACACACACTCACACACAACACACACAGATACACACACTATACACAACATACATAAATCATCTTTGATTACTGGGCCGCATAATGATCTGAAGCAGCATTTTGTGTGTGCATGCGTACTTGCATGTGTGCGTGCGTGCTTGCGGGCGAGCGCATATGTCTCACTGTACATACTATATGCTAGTCATCACACGGATGTACATTGTTGTTTCTGTTCTATACAGTCTTCTCCCACGACTTCACCTGTCCGTCACTTCCTGCTGGCCGCACGGTGTCACGCTTTGCATTCTCCACCTCACTTCCTGCCCGCAGCAGCGCATCGATTGGCCCGGGGGAGGCTGTGCTTGTAGGGTCGATGACACACAAGGTTAATGTCTCTCTGCTTTCTCCTCCCTCCCTTCCTCCCTCCCCTCGCTCTCCCTTTTCTCTTTCCCTCTCTCCCTTCTTCTCTCTCTCCTCTTTCCCTTACCCCCTTCTCTCTCCCCTCCCTCTCCCCACTTCTCTTTCTCTTGTCTTTCCCTCTCTCTCCCCCCTTCTCTCTCCCTGTCCCCTGTCTCTCTCCCTCACGCTCCCTCTCCCTTCTCTCTCCTTGTCCCCTTTCTCTCTCCCTCACTCTCCCTCTCCCGCCTCTCTCCCCCCCCATCCCTCTCTCCCTCCCTCCCTCCCCTCCCCTGTCTCTCTCTCCCTCCAGTGGGCACCCCGTACTACATGTCTCCGGAGAGGATCCATGAAAACGGATACAACTTCAAATCTGACATCTGGTCGCTCGGATGCCTGCTGTACGAGGTAAATTATATGCAGATGGACACACACACACACACACACACACACACACACACACACACACACACACACACACACACACACACACACACACACACACTCCCCTAAACAATGCCTATTCGGCTAACATAAAGTACGACATTCTGTCCACACATCTCAATTGGTGTTACACTAGAGCGTACACTTCCACTCCATGTCACAATTTCCACATTGCATCTACACAAACACACACACACACACACAGTCATTGTTGAAGTAGACATGTCACAGACACGCACACACACACACACACACACACAGTCATTCAGAAGTTTTTTACCAATTTTTTTACCCATTCAAGGCATATGTGTTATTTTGTTATAGTCTTGCTACATACCCATTTGTTAGCATTTTCATATACCTGCATGTGCCCCAACTGTTATATTCTTTTTGACACACACACACACGCGCACACACACATGTATGCGTCGACCAGCAGCCTATCCCCGAGCCCCTAGTGTCAGCTTCCCGTCCAAGCGGCGCTCTCCACTCTTGAGCTCGGCATAGCGTGGCCTGGCGAGACCTGGTGAGAGTGTAGGGCGCGTGGCGGCGGGACCCTACCTGAATCTCCATGTGTTTCAGATAAGGACTAGCTAGTCTGATTAGCCTGCATGGGAACGCCGCTCTGCCCCCGCCGTAGACCACAGTGGCTTGATGCAAGCCAGTCACCATGAAGCTGTACAAGCACTGGGACGCAACAACACACACACACACACACACACACACACACACACACACACACACACACACACACACATCATCACACACACACACACACACACATATATATACTGTATGTGTGTGTGTGTGTGTGTGTATATGTGTATATATATATATATATATATATATATATATCTCTCCCTCTTTCCAAGTTTTCATTTGGAGTGCATTTCATCACACCAGTGACTACACCTTCCCAACTGCCTCAGGCAGAGAGAGAGAGAGAGAGAGAGAGAGAGAGAGAGAGAGAGAGAGAGAGAGAGAGAGAGAGATGAGAGAGAGAGAGAGAAGAGAGAGAGAGAGAGAGAGAGAGAGAGAGAGAGGAGAGAGAGAGAGAGAGAGAGAGAGAGAGAGAGAGAGAGAGAGAGAGAGAGAGAGAGAGAGCTGATTGCCAGGTCACGGTTGCTTGGGGACCATGGCTCCTTTTTTTTTGCTAATTAGTCCACCCACAATGCATTGGGGCAACATTGGATCCTTAGACACCCTGAAAACAGCGGGTGTCTCAGATCACATAATTTACATTCACACACACACATGTACATTCTGTTTACGTGTGTGTGTTAATGCTGTATCATTCGGCTCTTGCATGCTTCATTCATTAATTTCTTGATTTATTTTTTACGATAAATCTGTTGTTTTCACTTTTCAGTACTGTGGTAAATTTTGTCTACTACTCTCCACCAGGGCTAGGTCATTTTGATTTAGATGACTTGTGATTCGAATCATCCGATCTTGGTTAGTCACTGTCTTTAATATAGTGCTTCTCAAGTTGTTGTTGTTGTTTTATCATTGTACATATGGATGATAAATGAGCTTTCTCATATCAGTCCCATCTTTTGTTTGAGAGGCGACTTTTGGAGTTTTGGATTTTGTTTATTTTTCTTGCAAAGGCTAGCCGGCTTCAAAAAGTGAACACTGAGAGTTTCCCAGAAGTGGCTGAGGGTACGTGTATGTGTGGTGTGAGTGTGTGTGATATATATTATATACTGTAGCATCATCCTTTTGAGAAGCTAACTCGGATCTACTCAGCGGTGTGCGTTCCTCTGCAGACCGACCCCTCAACCGAACGCTCTAATCCTACACAACTGCTGAGAATGGGAGGGAGGGAGGGAGGGAGGAGGGTTGAAGAGGTGGTCAGAGTTGAGGAAGAGGATTGGGGGGGGGGGTTGGGGGGGGCGGTGGGGGGGGGCGGGGAAAATGGACGAAGGGAATAAAAGACCAGAAAAAGCAATAACTACAATTCCACAATTGGACTTGAGGCATGAGTTCAGCCACAACTGAAATGGAAAAATAACAGTTCAGAACTACTAGCGCTTAAAGTTAGGCTTCAACAAGAAATTAAAGAAAACGTGTCTAAGTTTAAGCAGTAACGTTAAGTTAGTGGGTTAAATTGTTTATTAGCTGTTCTTAAGCAACAAATATGTCGAATGGCCTTAAATTAAATCAACCAATTTTGTTAAAATCTCAATCCCATTGTCCGAACTGCGCCACTTGTGAAGATTGCACGTGAATGAAACAGACTGAATGATATCACCACGTGGAGCCCAGCCCAATCATGCTAACGTTAACAATGTTAGGCCTATTCAGTAACGTTAACTAACGTTAGCTAACCGCAGAAAGCAGTCACTTTATGACCCTTGCACTCTGCCGATTGTAATTTGGATGGAAAATAATGTGCAGACGTCAACAACTCTAACACTGGTGAAAATTCGACTTGTTTTGCAGGCTAACTAAACGTGAAGAGAAAGTGCACGCTTTGAGAGAGTGCACGCTTTCAATGGTACGTTACCGTAATGTAACGTTAACACCGGCTGGCCGGCCTGACACAAAAAGGCGTTAGTAGCTTTCAAATATTTTGCAGTCCCAGACAGACAGGTGTGTGGAAAGTCCTCTCCTCCCAGGCTGAGCTGAGTCAACGTTCCGTGTGCGCCTGGCTAGTTCAACTTCACATCATGTGTGTGCGCTGCGTCTTCTTCTTCTTCTTCTTCTTCTCTGGTGTTGTACGGCGGCGTGCGCTGCGTCGATGTGAGCTGGCTTGCTTGTGCTAAAAGTCTAGATCCAATAAACGCAGATTACGGAGTTGTTCATCCTGGTTTAGGGTTGTGACCTGCGTTAATGGGATCTAGACGCTACTCTTGCTTGTTTTTTTTTAATTTTGTTTTTTTATCTTTCTTTATTGACAATAGTGTTTTTTGAAAGTAGCCCAATCCTCAAAAACGATGCAATACATTAACATGTACTGTGTTCTTTGATTTATTTATTCAAGTGCATTCTGATTGCTCAAAGCTGCAAAAAAAAATTAAAAAACTCTTACCTTTACCTTTCAGTAGGCAAATGAGAGCCACCAAAATTCAAATTCACAATGAAAAATACTAATCTGAAAGCCACGACATGACAACAACATTGAGGAATAAGGTCTCAAGACACAGAATTATGGTTAAAAAAAAAAAACATCTTCAGTTACAGCTAAAATATGACATGGGGTTGATGAGAACATGGTTTGCAATATACTGTCTATAAAATCAATTTAGATCAAATGAGTTAATACAACACATTGGAATTGATGCACATTACTTGAAAATCTACCAAAAGTTGATCAAACTCCAAATGACTGTCATTATGGCAGCAGTTCAATTATGAGTTCATGTTAGTGTATCACTCGAGTAACTAAAACGTTCTATGACATTTAAGTTGTGTTAGCTTACTTCTTTTATTAAAATGTACTGTTAGGTTTTACAGTGTCCCACTGGCCCAAACCAGCATGTAAATACAATGGAATGATGATGGATGGATGGATGGATGGATGGATGGATGGTAAATGGATGGATGGATGATGGACAGATAACACTTGCTGAGCAATAACAATAAATGTCAATATACAAAGAAATCAACAACAGTCTTCCACAAAATGAAAGAGAAAGGCCCAGAGCTTGATGAGTCAGGGCAACACAATAGATGAGGAGAGACTGAAAATAGACGAGAGAAGTGACTTCATTCCATTGATTTGAGGATTTCATGATGCTGTGAGCTGTAGTGCAGCGGGTACCAAGCTGAACCAAAGGCTCCTGCATTGTTTCACCGTGCCATTTGAATTTAGCAGTGTATTTGCAGCCATTGGAAATACACTCTATGACAGGGTCTTCAACACTTTTCAGCCCAGGGACCACAAAGCAGGGTGGTCCCTATATGTAAATACAAATAAAAAGCCTTTATATTTTATCCCAGGCATAGGCCAAATAATATATTCATAATGCCTTATCAACCCAATGAATATATCCAGCTTTGATGCTTATGCATGAATTATTTAAATCAATGTATCAGGTTAAAACTTTTACATGGCAAGGTTTATTTATTTATATTACAATTAGGGCTGGGCGATTAGTGATCTTGAATGGACATCGTGATATATTTTTTGTCGATCTCGATCTATCAGACTTCGCGATGTTTTTCGATCTGGATAGATTTAACAACAGTGTCATGACGCACCGGAAATAAACGCGACAACAGCCAATCAGTGTGCAGTGTTTTGGCTCGACACGCCCATTCATACCACGGCACGAGGCGTTTACCAACAGCGACGCAAAGAAAGACCAACAGACTGAGAGACACATGAGGAACGAGAGTTACTAAGTGACCAAATTGTTAGAGTTGTAGTCAAGACCGCCGAAACCGAGACCAAGACACTACCAAGACCAGAGGGTATCGAGACCAAGACAAGACCAAGACCAAGACCAAGTCGAGACCAAGACCGAGACCAAGTCGAGACAAAAAAAAACAGACTAGTGTTTAAGTTACACCAATACTTGAACAATACAATGAAGAACAGCAGCATACTGGGGTTCAGCCACAGTTTACATTCAATACATATTAGACGGTATTATTTCAACTACAGGCAGAACAATACAGAGACAGAGCATGTCATGTGTGTGACTGGGAGCTCACTGGAAATGTTTTCACAGACTGGGTGAGATCAACTATGTGTAGCAATTGCATGATGGCTGTTACTGCACTATTAGAGGATTGAGACTCCCTTTTCACTTTAGTGTGCTGTTGAGGACTGACATGACTGGTACTGACTGGTCCCAAAGTCATCTGACAAAACAACAAACACCTCCAACACCATCTTGCACCTCCAACAACTGTCTAAAGAATGGGAAATATGTAACCTATTTAAATTATACTTAATTTACAGATGAAATCTGTGAGCAGCCGTTAGGAAAAAATATCCAATGTAACATATTTGGCGCGTAGTGTACTAGTGCTGCGTAGTGTACTAGTGCCGCGTAGTGTACTAGTGCTGCGTCAGGTTTAGTGATGAGCATGAGCTCGCTGCTTGGTTTATGTACAAACCCCCTCGAGACCTCTATGTCCGAGACCAAGACAAGACCACGTAAAAGCGGTCTTGAGACCGGTCTCGAGACCAAGACTGGTCTCGAGTACTACAACACTACAAATTGTCGACAAAGCGATTCACGAAGTCTATGATATGGAACTGGTTTGGTTACTTTAAAAACGACAAGGCGCAGAAAACGAGCGTCTGCGTCTACATGTCGTCGGACATGTCGACCAAGACGGGAAACACGAGCAACCTATTGAAGCACCTGAGACGGTAGCGCCCAGTGACTACACGTGGGGGCGGAGCCAAGAAAGCCTTCAAGTAGCAGCGGGGCCCAAACAAGCCCCGCCCCTGCCATTTCCCGTATGAAAGACGTTCAAAAAGAAGCGAGGATATAAATAATGCTATAAAGTATCGTACTTCATTGCGAACGATATGACGCCTTTCTGGCAAAAAACCTATAATGGTGTTAAATGATGTGCACAAGCTAAAATGTGTTGCATAATGACTGGTTTACAGTGTTTACAGATTTCATTTAAGAGATGTAAAGCCAGTATATTCCTTTTATTATTATTATTATTATTATTACAGTTGTTGTTTTGTTCTATGCTCATACGCTGTCTCTCTGCAACAAATAATAATTTGGATCTGAAAATCTGATGTTTTAACGTTGGTAGGAACGCTTGAGGTGTAATAATAAGAGATGTTACTAACTGAAGTGTGGATAAGTTGCATATAAGTTAGTTTCTAATTAACGTGTTCAATTCTCATTCTGTTGAGCCCTTACCATAGGAAGGCCTTTATTAACGCAGTAAATAACACATGTATGTATTTATCCTGCAAGTAACAGAAAATATAATCTATCATCTTGTTTCTCAAAGCACTCGCATGAGGAATTGCAAACACACTAGAATTATATTGAAGTTCACGTTCGATGTAATATGAAATAACAAAGATAGATGGAGCTCATATCAGAGTTTACAATTTTCCTTGAAGTAATTACGACACTGTACCTTAAAAGTATATATATGTATATATATACATATACATATATACTGGATATACAGGGTTATATTTTGTTAATTCTCTCCTTTTCGCTTGAAACTTTTCTTTATGCTTAAGTGTTTTATTTGCCTAGGGGAGGGGGGGAGAGGTAAATTAATTACATTAATTAACAAGGATAAATGGGGGGGGGGGAGGAACCAACTACAAAGAAACCAACTACTTTAAGAAAGTCAAGTAAGTCAAGTCACTTTTAATGATTCATGCTTTAAAAATGTCAAATCATAAACTCTCAGCAAGAGCCCTTTAGGGATGGGGGAGCCCCCCCCCCCACCAAGACGTGGCATATACAGCCACGTCTTGGTGGCCGTATGTGCGCTGACTCAATCCTGAGTCTCCAGAGTGCTAACCTCCAGCACAGCCCGCAACACCACCAAGATGCCTACTTGAAGTGACTTGACTTTCTTAAAGTAGTTGGTTTCTTTATAGTTGTGTCCCCCCCCAAAATGTATCCCTGTTAATTAATTTACCCCCTCCCCTAGGCAAATAAAACACTTGAACATAAAGAAAAGTTTCAAGCGAATAGGGGAATTAATTAAGCGAAATTAATTAACAGGGATACATTTGGGCGGGGGGGGGGGGAGGACCCAACTACAAAGTCAAGTAAGTCAAGTCACTTTAATGATACATGCTTGAAAAAAAGAGCCCTTTAGGTGTAAGACCGCCCCCCGAGGGGGGAGTTCTCCTGGCATTCCCTTCTCGGTGGCCATATGTGCACTGACTCAAACCTGAGTGCTAACCTCCAGAGCAGACTACAGCCAAGACACCTACTTGAGCTCGGTCTCCGGGCATATTTAACTTTACCGTATCACAAGAGAAGGCTCTTGATTTGAACCCAGGACTGCAGAGGTGAAGGTAAGAACTCTCTCCGCTGTGCCACCGAGACACCACACTATGAAGCGGTCGGAAGTGGTATTTGACATTACACTTATGCTGCATTGTTAAGTTGGAAAAGGACAAGAGATTTCCATCATGACTTCAATATGTGACCTTGGAGTTGATAACAATGCACTCTCCACTGCGCCATCAGGACATGACAATACAATTAACAGGACTTAGTGTTAGTGTTAGTGTTAGGGCGTTGACTTAAAAGTACCACTTCATAGTGTGGTGTCTCAGCGGCGAGTTCTTACCTTCAGCTCTGCAGTCCTGGTGTATCAAAATTCCCACCAGTCACACTTCAAGCAAGACTTGAACATCACGACCGCAGAAACTGACAACTGAAGACCTCTAGCCGCTGTGCCACCCGAGATCACAACTGTGTGGAAATTGGTAAGTTGCAGTCCTATTATACGAACTGGTGTTAATGTCAATTGCGGTTATTAAACAACGCAACGTTGCCGTTATGTTGGCCCGCGCGGGCCGTAGTTTTGCCCCATCTTTCTGATTTAACCACTTCATTATTTCATAATTTTGTACTTTATTTATTTTTAAAGATGCAAGGGCATTTGAGCCACTTGTTATATTTTTGTCTTCTCGAAAAAACATTGAGATGTTTGTCTGTCCGCTGGTTCAGTTTTACTTTACATATTAAAATCATTTTGAAAGGTTGTGTTTATTAAGGCGTATTACAGCATGTTGCAGTGTTTTTTGTTAATAAAACTGTTCTAAATTAACTAAATGAAAACCCTGCAGGATTACTCTTCAAACTAGCAGCATTACCCAAATTAATATATTGTCACTTTAAAACGAAGTCGAAATAAAATCGTGATTATATTTTTTGCCAGATCGCCCCAGCACCTTTAATTACAATCCAGTTATTGGATTATGTGAGACAAATTCCTTCTTTTTTCGTTTGTAGCTGAACTCTCAGCAGCATCAATCTCCGAGTAGGGTCGGATTGACTGACCCTGGTGGCACCATAGCTGCGTCTATTCTCTGGACAAAGAGCATGGAGGTGCCAACCACTTCCCTGTGAGCAAACATTGACCTTGACAAAAATTACGTTGGACATCTCAACAAAAAATGTTGCGGACCCCAGTTGAAGGACTCCTGCTCTGTGACAATGACAATTTAAAATGTTTGAAGCCACACATCCTAAGATGAGAGTGACTGATGTTCTCACTGTGACCACGAGTCAGGCAGCATGGCCTGCTCTGTCGATCTGTCGGAATCTACTACATGTGTATTGGCTAACTTTCCCCAGGTCCATGTGCAATTAACTTTTTGGACCTTCTCACTCTCTATCTAACAGTTAACCTGCTGTTGTTCTTCTCTCTCCTCTCTCTCTCTCTCTCTCTCTCGTCTCTCTCTCTCTCCTCTCTCTCTCCTCCTCTCTCCTCTCTCTTCTCTCTCTCTCTCTGCTTCTCGTCTCTCCACCACATTCCACTCGCCTCCCTACCCCCCTTCTCAGTCACACACACACACACCTTAGTCTGGTAACTCTCCTTTTATCTAGTAGTTAGTTTAATTCTGTTCTTTTCGTGCTCTTCTTCTCCTTCATCTTTTTGATTCTTTTTTTTGGTTTTTCACTCACTCCACTATCGGCAGACAATTGCCTTGCGTGGCTTTGCCCCCCACCCAACCCCTTTGGTAATTCCCCTCCCTTCCGCCATCTTGCGGACCCCCAACAACCTCTCTCTCTGATACCACACATACACACAGAGACAAACACACACACACACAACACACCACACACACACACACACACACACACACTGCACACACACCCCGCCTCCCTATAGGCTCTTCACCCACCTTCTCATTCTCTCCCTCCGCCTCCTCTCCCTCTCCATCTCTTGCTATCCTTACCACCCCCTCCTTAGCCACCCATCCCAAGCTCTACCGTGGGGCCAACATGAACTGCCCGAGATTTTCTTTGTCTCTCCTCTCCTCTCTCTCTCTCTCTCTCTCTCTCCTGCTCTCTCTCTCTCTCCCCCAATCATAGCTCTCACGGGTATACTGCATACACACAAGCATCTTGCATTTCCACGGTGTCTGTGTGTGTGGGCGTGGGCTATGGCTTTATGTCCACACGGCAGAAATACTGGTGCAGATTGACATGGTCATTTATTTGGGATTTTCGGATTTGGTCTTTTATCGGGAGTCTATGTTTTAGACATTATATTTTACCTCATCGCTCCCTAAATTATTCAATATGACTCCCACTCTTCCTCTCGTCTCTCTCTTCTCTCTCTCTATCTCTCTCCTCTCTCTCTGCTCTCTCCTCTCTCTCTCTCTACTCCCTCACCCCCGTTGGCTAAATTGATTCTTTAACTTTCTGTTTCCTTATGCTTACTACAATTACAATAATAGCAGAACTAATTCTAAGAACATACAATTGACATGACATAACTTACCCACCCAGATCACTTGTTCCAGAATT
>PIJE02007686.1:0-11994 GCA_002895965.2 Coryphaenoides rupestris | reverse complement strand
GGACAAACAAAACTCCACGAAAATACATATGAAACTCTTACGATTCGTGCAGCCTAGTGGTTATTTGTAGGAACTACAGCCATTTTTTTGTGATTTGGAATAAAGTGAACAAATCATTCAGAAAGATTAATCCATCCATCCATACATCCATCGAACCCATTTTATGAAATTGGCTCCCGGGCCGGATTGGATCAGCTGGCGGGCCGCATTGGGCCCCCGGGCCGCATGTTTGACACCCCTGAGACTCTAACCCCTACCTGCTCCTTAATGACCTGTCTCTGTATTCACTGTCTAACCCCTACCTGCTCCTTAATGACCTGTCTCTGTATTCACTGTCTAACCCCCTACCTGCTCCTTAATGACCTGTCTCTGTATTCACTGTCTAACCCCTACCTGCTCCTTAATGACCTGTCTCTGTATTCACTGTCTAACCCCCACCTACCCCACCATGTGTCTCTTTTCACTGTAAGTCATGTTCAGTAAAAGTGTAGGAAAAAGATGAAACATGATTTGTAGGGAGGGAAGAGAGGACGGCAAGGAATCTAAATTCATCATGTTTGATCGAGAGACAGCGGAAAAATGATACAACAACGATGTTAAACGATGATAAAGTTTAAAAAAGCTTAAAATAAAATAAACAGTTTCCTAACCTATGACCCTAAAGTTTGGCAATTTGGATGCGTCTCACGGTCGGGTTCCAGGAAAGTTCCCTCCTCGGGGTTGAGCGTGGATTATACCAAGAGAACCGGGAGAGGGGGGGGGGAGTGCATTTCTGAAGACCTCGGCCATTCTTACGCAGAAATACAAGGTCAGAGGTCAGGAGGACCTTGATGTTGATGGCGCCTATAGAGAGTCACTAACCTAGCCTGGTTTCTGGACTGTTCCACAGAGCCGAGCACCAACCCCCACCCCCCCCCACCCGCGCCGGCTGCACCATGTTCTCCTCCGTCACCGCCTACAAGAACCAGCACTACCACGAGCTGAAGAGGACCTGCCTGAAGGACAAGACGCTGTTCGAGGACCCCGAGTTCCCCACCACCAACAAGTCCCTGTTCTTCCGGAAGCCCCCGCCTGGTCGGGTGGAGTGGAAGAGACCCGGGGTGAGTGGGGGTCGCACTCTCTCTGCATGAGGTGGTGGAGGAGATGGTGGTGGCGGTGGTGGCAGTGGTGGCGGTGGTGGTGGCAGGCCAGGGGGATATGGGGGGCAGGGAGACAGGATGGTATATTGTGGTTAGGGTTCTGGGTTCGAAACCCCAGTTTATGCAGGCCACCGATAAGCAGCCTTGAGCAATAATGCCCCAACCCCTACTAGCTCATAAATTACATCTAAATACTGTCAAGTATTTGGATGAAACTGAAAGCATCTTCTAAATAATAATAATAATAATAATAATAATAATAACAATAATAATAATAATAATAATAATAAAAAATATTATTATTATATAATAATAACATAATAATAAATTGAATATTTTATGCATATATAGAATAGTTTAATTAATGAGCATACTCCTTATATTCTAAAATAGTCCATCTGAGGGTATTTCTTGTGAGTAGCTCGGCCTAATACGGTTTCAGACTCAAACTTTGTCTTCATTGTTTGGATCATTGTCAAATTAATTGTAATAAGTTAATTTGTCTGGCCCCAGCACCATATTTGATCTGGATCGAACGATTGGAAATTCAAATTGTGTCTGAGTTCCGTCTGCCAGCTAAAATACGGGCTACTCCCGAGGTGTTTGCTTGGAGCCAACAAGCCTTTCTTGGCAGTTACAATGACTCTGGATATGTTGTATAAATGTTTATACATTTCCCTGGAGTAATTAAGTCATGTACTTTTCCCAGCAAAGATAGGGATGGTGCCGAGGGAGCATGGCTTGTATAACATCACGGCCGACACAACAAGTTGAAGTATCGCTGGCTAAACGCCGGATGAAAACAACTCTTGTGTTGAAAACATGTTGTCGCCTTCGCTGAAACATAATTATAGCTGATAAGAATTTTACATTCGAGTTATTACTCATTTATTTCCCTATTAATCACAATTATTCAGGATCCAAGACATTTATTTGTCACATATACATACATACAGGATATGCAGTGAAATGCAGATTAAAAGTGCCGATGCTCAGCGAAATGTGCAAAATAATACTAAAGATAAATTTAATTGCCGGCATCAGAATCTGAATATTTTCAATATTTACAGTAAAAAAACAGCAGGAATGAGAAATATAAAAAATATACAATTATACATATGCTTAAATGTTCATAGATATATATATATATTTTAAAATACTTTTTAAAAACGTTTTAATAAAATAACAAACAATGTTAATGAAACAATAAAAGATAAGCTCGAATAGAATCTCTGGCCTGTTTTGTTGTTATTGTTGCACATTCCGTTACTTCTAGACAATATCTACTGAGTAACTCTTTAGAGCCTAAACATTTGTCACTGTGTAACTCTTCCAATCTCTCTAATAACGCTCCAAAACGTTGTCCCTTCACTGCCCAGGAGATCAGCGAGGAGCCTCACCTGTTCGTGGAAGGCATCAGCGCCCACGACCTGCACCAGGGGCTTGTGGGTAACTGCTGGTTCGTCGCCGCCTGCTCCTGCCTGGCGCTCAAACCGCAGCTGTGGAAGAAGGTGGGAGTCACTCGCAGCTTGCTTTTAAGATAAGATAACATGAGATTGTATTACTTTTATTACTTTATTCATCCCGAAGGAAATTCTTGTGCCAGAGGTTGCTCAAAAATACCAACAAAATAAGAATAAAAACAACAGAATAATAATTGTACAGTGTATAAGCATAATAGAAGATATATTAGGTAGGATAGTAAAAAATACAATAAAAATAGAAAAAGGCTCAAGATGACGAAGAGCAACTCTGGCAGGCTGCTGCCCGGGACGGCGGCAGAAGTGTAAGTCTAATTTTCTTGAGAATTATATAAACGACATTTCTATAAACATTACTATAAGCTGATTTTCATGATGACTTAATCGTGCCTGTTGCTTATCGTCTAGCCCAGCACACGAATACTGTGAATTTCCTTTGGGATTAATAAAGTTCTATCTTATCTTATCTTATCTCTTATCTTATGTAGAGTTACTTTTATTTCTATAAAGAGCTAACTAGCTAGTAACTATGTATACCTGTGACCTAAAACTGTAATGCGTTACCAGTTAATTTTACAGGCAAGTTTTACATTGAACTAAAACCTGTGTGCGTGTGTTTGTTGGGCGTGTGTCTTCCAGGTGATACCCGACTCCGATGAGCAGGAGTGGGACCACAAGCGGCCCGAGAAATACGCCGGGATCTTCCACTTCCAGTTCTGGATCTTCGGGGAGTGGCTGGACGTGGTGGTGGACGACCGTCTGCCCACCATCAACGGGGAGCTCATCTACTGCCACTCCAAGCCCAACAACGAGTACTGGAGCGCTCTGCTGGAAAAAGCCTACGCCAAGTCAGTCAAATACGAGTATCTGTCTGTGTCTTTGAGCAAGATATCTAACCTGTTTGTTTCTAACCCCTGCCCTGTCTCTGTATTCACTGAAAGTTGCTGTGATTTAAAAGTTTCCAAAAGTTGCCAAAAGGTCCCCGGGTTCAAACACCATTGTCAGCAGAACTAACCTGTGAATAAATAATTGTAAATATCGAATGAATCTGCTGGTTTTCAACCCGTGAGCAGGACACCTAGTGGATAGTGGGGTGACTACGACGCACAATTGTAAATAGAATACTGCATTGATACACTATTGACTGCATTGAACATACATCGATAAACGTACACAAATCTATTGCTTGTTTTATCCAACTAAATATTTGGGGGTCCTCAGCCAAATGTACCTCCACACGTCACGGGTCGACCAAGTTAAGCAGTGTGGGACCTCCAGTCCGGTTCCGTTCAGTTACCATGCCACATGATGTCACTTCCTGTGTGTCTCCAGGCTGTCGGGGTGCTACGAGTCCCTGGAAGGTGGGAACACGGGCGATGCGGTGGTGGACTTCAGCGGCGCCGTGGCGGAGACCTTCGACCTGGAGGCGGAGGCCTTCTACAAAGACAAGGAGAAGGAGGAGCACCTGTTTGAGGACCTGCTGAAGGTGTTCGAGAGGGGAGGCCTCATCAGCTGCTCCATCAAGGTCTGTTCTGCTGGCAATCTATCTGTTGGTCAACAAGGCGGCTGATTGGTTGACCAATTAGCTGATCGGTTGGCCCGGTTAGCGATTGTCTGGTCAATTAGGCTATTGATTGATCGGTTATTCAACAATTAATCGACTTCTAATTTAGATAATCTTTTGCGAAAGCAAGGTCATTAAGACTTAAAGGGGATGTATTATGCCACCAGGTATGAGTGTGATTAGCCATTGCAAGCCGTTTCACAATTGCCATGTGACTACCGTCTAGTGACATCACAAGTGGGAATGTCCACCTAGATATATGATTACTCGATCAGTCTACCAGCCTACCCAGTGGACTGTACCAACAGGTAAACTAATCTAGTCAGCATCGATCTAGGTGGACATTCAGGTCACATTGTGAAACGGCTTGTAATGGCTAATCACACTCACACCTGGTGGCATATATGTCCCCTTTAATAACTTTATTAAACTTTGTTTGGGCATTTTTCATTAATTTACAACACACTTCTAAAACTAAACAAGTCCTTCCAAAATATTAGTAATTGAATTGACACTGCTGGTCTCCTCGGCATTCTACATTGTCTGATGGAACGCATGGGGGGGGCGGGGCGTATCGCCTGATTGGCTAACTTTTGTAGGCCGTCGCCCAATGAGATCGAGCTGAAGATGGCCAACGGGCTTGGTGAAAGGCCACGCCTACTCGGTGACGGCGGTGAAGAGGGTGCGCCTGGGTCACGGCCTCATCGCTTACTTCAAGAACGAGACCATCCCTATGATACGCATGAGGAACCCCTGGGGCAAGACCGAGTGGAGTGGAGCCTGGAGTGACAGGTGACCAATCGTGGACGGGCGGGGCAGGGGGGGCGGGGCCATTAAGTCAATAATATTGTTCCGTGATCAATGGAATGGCCCTCAGTTCCACTTGAAACCATGATATTGTGTTCTGTGAATCAATATGATTTATGATTGTTGTTTAATAAAAAAAACAAAAATCATGTCTCCAACTGATTGACACATGAACTTTTTTTTTAAATGCAGTTCTGACGAGTGGAAGACGGTGGGCGACATGGAGCGGGGGGTCCTGGGCATCACAGTGGAGGACGACGGAGAGTTCTGGTACTGCTGCTCTACTCTCTATTTAAAGTGGTCATCTCGAAGAATTTTGTTTTGTGCTCGTTGGCGACACCTATGGCGAAAATTGTAATTGCATCCAGACAGCGTCACATAGGTGACGTCAGTCCACTGGCAGTTGTTTAACGGCGGATACTCCGTTTACTGCTGGGTGATGGAAAATGCGTCTCCGACTGTTCGCCGCGTTTTAAATCTTAAGTCGACACGCCACCCGGTCCGTAATATAAAAAAATACTGCAAATGCAAGGCCTTTTATCAGTGGACCAGAGGCTCAGTCACCATTGTTGTTCGACGATAGTGGCTTTACAGACATTTATTTACAGGAACATCTTTGAGATTACCACTTTATGTCTTCTTCATGTCATGTACGAAGTAGGGTACAGGATTCAGTGATTATGATTCTGTTGTGGTTGTGATTGGTCATTGGTTGTGATTCGGTCAATGGTTGTGATTTTGGAAGTCTTCGTGATTCAGTCAGCGGTTGTGATTCGGTCTGTGGTTGTGGTTGTGATTCGGTCCGTGGTTGTGATTCGGTCTGTGGTTGTGATTGTGATTCGGTCCGTGGTTGTGATTCGGTCCGTGGTTGTGGTTATGGTCAAGTCGGTCCCTGTAAACCGAGCCAGTGGTCTCTCTGGTGGTGTGTGCTTCCCTGCTGTGGTCCTGCAGGATGTCCTTTCACCCAAGACTGGTGTAAGGCACTCACCGGACGCCGACGGTCTGCCGTCTCATCAACACCTCGTTGGTGAGCGTCCACAAGACTGGTGCGAAGTGATGCATCGTGGGAGCTGGACCAAGGAGGGGGAGCCTCTGCGGAACCGCTGTGGCGGCTGCTCCAACCACACATCTACCTTCCTGCAGAAACCCACAGGTGTGTGTGTGTGTGTGTGTGTGTGTTGTGTGCGCGTGTGCGTCCGCACGTGCATGTGTGTGCGTGGGCATGCCGTGCACTCTTATGGGGGATTCCTGGAAGGAGGGATCCCCCACGCTGAGTTCCTTCTCCCAAATTTCTTCCTTGTTAATTTAAGGGAGTCGTTTCTTGCCCTTAGAGGGGGGCTAGCGCTAGGGGGGTGTCATAATCACATGGCCCCATAATAATTCATATGGCCTGTAAAGCCCTTTGAGACTGTAGCTGTGGGCTATACAAGGGCTATACAAATACTTGGACTTGACTTGACTTAACTGTATTTAAACGTGTGTGTCCTTCAGTTCCTGTTTTGACGTGACTAAAGACGAGGACGAGGTTCTGATCTCGCTGCAGCAGAGAGACATGAAGATCCACCGGCAAATCGGCCAGGGGGAGAACCTCTACATCGGCTTCAGCGTCTTCCACGTAGGCCCCCCCCCCCCCCACCTCTGCACCACACTGTAATCCCTCAGTGTGAAAACTCTTCTCTGTTATTACACGGGATTAGGAAACGGAAGATTGCCCAACCCCGACGTCTAGCACGGATTGGTGGGAAAAGTTTTGTGGCGTCTTTGGAAATACTTGTTGCTACTAGAAAATGCTGCTGTTGCAGGGCTGCAGACACAATTGCCAGTCTGGTTTTGTCTGGACTTCAGGGGCCTCAACAACATCAACAAAGAAAAATAAACTTGAATTAAATTAGGATGGGTGGTGGAAATGTGTTGACAATTAAGGCTGAGGAGTCTTTTTTTTTTATAGAAAATGGGTAGAAAAACCGAAGATTTGTTTCACATTATCTCCAATGTCGGAAGCACAACTAGAAAGCTAGTGGTAAGTAAATGACAGGTGGAACATTTTAAATTGAACATGGACAACAATTCGTAAAGGCTCTTTAAGGTAATTTGAATCAACATTTCCCAAAAGTGTTACTTTGAGTGCTATGATGCGATGTCGCAATGTTTGTCTGGGCTGTGGGTCATCCACGCAATATTCATTTATTTGTTTAAGCGGGAATTTTAATGGATTTGGCGGCATTCATCGTTCTGATGACTGTTTGCTGAACAAACACGGAGTGCTGGCCGGTGTTTAGGATCACGCTCACATGGTAGGACTTGATCATCAGAGAGGAAAACCATTTCAGCAAGTTACTAAGTCCTAAATGATTAAATACAAACAATGCCCTTCCGTCCGAATATTGTTTCAAGCTGAGTAACGGCACGTAGAAGACAGTTATATAAAAAGACGTGGATGTTTCTCACGTCGTTATAGTCTGATCGCTGAATCTCTTGAGATCTGACTTAGTACTTGGTACAGCTACTAAAAAAACACATTTATTAAATGGGTGAGTGTGTGAACACCAAGTCGGATTGCTTTATTTTCCAATATTGTTTTGACTAGAGGTTAGAAGATGTCAAAGGACATATCTAATATCAGTTCTAATTAAATATGGATGGAACTGTGACATTGAACAGGAAGTCTCATTTAAAGCACACACACACACACACACACACACACACACACAACACACACACACACACACACACACACTTATTTTTTATATGCTAAATGTGGTCTGTCCCTACATTTGAATCATTATCCTTCCAATTTCAATCCCCTCTTCAGTTATTATGTCCAAAATGCCACCAAAACACAAGAAGACCTAAAATAGTCTTCAAAGTGTGTCGCCAGGTCCCCACGTGATTTGATTCCATCGTTATAGAGACATGGGATATGGTATCGTGGATCTGGTTGTGTTCAGTCACACCTTGTGGTGTTATCAGGCCTGATATCAGGCCAGCCCCCCACACAGCCTGTGTGGGGGGCTGGCTGCCAAGTCCAGTGAAGAGGGGTGGAAACGCCAGGCTGGGACCCTGGAAGAGGTCCCCCCCCCCCCCCCCCCGGTTGTTTGTGTGTTTCGTTTTTTTTTCATCATCCCGTTGCATTTTGGTCCTCACCACACCACCAACCTTGGCAAAAATTAGGGTCACAAAAATGTTCTGACTCAAATTGGGATCACAGACCCCAAAAAGACTGGTGGTACCCCAGTTAAAATGGCCTGGATATGAAATGTCTTTCAGTCTGGTACCACAGTCTGGTTCAGATGTTTTCTTTCTGTTCTCACATTCATTATCTATGAGTCAACGGCCCTGCAGGCGAACATTTACAACACTCAGCCAACACAGAGGAAATTTATATTTGTGCAACAGTGTTGTTATGGTCATTCATCGTCATGTCTGGGTTGGGTGACCTATTGGCCAGAGGCGAGCTCCTCGACTGTTTAGACTGACGGAGACAAGGTGAAAAAAAGAGGGAAAGGACTGGACCTGCCGTCTGCAGCTATCTCTGGCTCTGTCTGTAGAGAGAGACAGAGAGACAGAGAGAGATGTGTTGCTGGATGTGTAAAAGGACTGGGTCACTTTGAGGTCACATGGAGACAATCCAGAGAGACAATCCCACAGGACCATGTATAAAACTGACCCCCAAATCTGATTTGGAGAGATCTGATTCCATGTGCTGCGCTGTGTGTTGTGTTCACATTGCTTGGGAGCAAATGGAATTAGCGAGGTCACATGCAGCTGGGAAAACTGAAATGGATTTGGGCTGAATCACCACCACAAGGCATCGCCTCTAAAACCAGAATCGATGCATGGTGCTCCCATTTCGGCCACTAGGGGGGGCAGCACTCCAATGACAGGTGGATGCAACCACGTCCATAGTGTGGGCTAGAACTTCACCTCTGGACTTTCAACACCACTACTGCCTGTGTCCTTGGAGGCGCCCCGAACTCCACAATGCCACCTATGTGGCATTGTCTTCTTCCTCTCTCCTTTTCAATACATAGGTGGCATTGTGAGTTCGGGGCGCCTCCAAGGACACAGGCAGTAGTGGTGTTGAAAGTCCAGAGGTGAAGTTCTAGCCCACACTATGGACGTGGTTGCATCCACCTGTCATTGGAGTGCTGCCCCCCCTAGTGGCCGAAATGGGAGCACCATGCATCGATTCTGGTTTTAGAGGCGATGCCTTGTGGTGGTGATTCTATCTCTATCTATCTATCTATCTATCTATCTATCTATCTATCTATCTATCTATCTATCTATCTATCTATCTATCTATCTGTCTATCTATCTATCTATCTATCTATCTATCTATCTATCTATCTATCTATCTATCTATCTATCTATCTGTCTGTCTATCTATCTATCTATCTATCTGTCTGTCTATCTATCTATCTATCTCTCTATCTCTTTATCTATCTATCTATCTATCTATCTATCTATCTATCTATCTATCTATCTATCTATCTATCTATCTATCTATCTATCTATCTATCTATCTATCTATCTATCTATCTATCTATCTATCTATCTATCTATCTATCTATCTATCTATCTATCTATCTATCTATCTATCTATCTATCTATCTATCTATCTATCTATCTATCTATCTATCTATCTCATCAAATATAAATTTCCTCTGTGTTGGCTGAGTGTTGTAAATGTTCGCCTGCAGGGCCGTTGACTCATAGATAATGAATGTGAGAACAGAAAGAAAACATCTGAACCAGACTGTGGTACCAGACTGAAAGACATTTCATATCCAGGCCATTTTAACTGGGGTACCACCAGTCTTTTTGGGGTCTGTGATCCCAATTTGAGTCAGAACATTTTTGTGACCCTAATTTTTGCCAAGGTTGGTGGTGTGGTGAGGACCAAAATGCAACGGGATGATGAAAAAACACACACAAAACAACCAGGGGGGGGGGGGGACAGAGGACCTTCCAGGGTCCCAGCCTGGCGTTTCCACCCCTCTTCACTGGACTTGGCAGCCAGCCCCCCACACAGGCTGTGTGGGGGGCTGGCCTGATATCAGGCCTGATAACACCACAAGGTGTGACTGAACACAACCAGATCCACGATACCATATCCCATGTCTCTATAACGATGGAATCAAATCACGTGGGGACCTGGTGACACGTTCACACACTTTGAAGACTATTTTAGGTCTTCTTGTGTTTTGGTGGCATTTTGGACATAATAACTGAAGAGGGGATTCAAATTGGAAGGATAATGATTCAAATGTAGGGACAGACCACATTTAGCATATAAAAAATAAGTGTGTGTGTGTGTGTGTGTGTGTGTGTGTGCTTTAAATGAGACTTCCTGTTCAATGTCACAGTTCCATCCATATTTAATTAGAACTGATATTAGATATGTCCTTTGACATCTTCTAACCTCTAGTCAAAACAATATTGGAAAATAAAGCAATCCGACTTGGTGTTCACACACTCACCCATTTAATAAATGTGTTTTTTTAGTAGCTGTACCAAGTACTAAGTCAGATCTCAAGAGATTCAGCGATCAGACTATAACGACGTGAGAAACATCCACGTCTTTTTATATAACTGTGTTCTACGTGCCGTTACTCAGCTTGAAACAATATTCGGACGGAAGGGCATTGTTTGTATTTAATCATTTAGGACTTAGTAACTTGCTGAAATGGTTTTCCTCTCTGATGATCAAGTCCTACCATGTGAGCGTGATCCTAAACACCGGCCAGCACTCCGTGTTTGTTCAGCAAACAGTCATCAGAACGATGAATGCCGCCAAATCCATTAAAATTCCCGCTTAAACAAATAAATGAATATTGCGTGGATGACCCACAGCCCAGACAAACATTGCGACATCGCATCATAGCACTCAAACGTAACACTTTTGGGAAATGTTGATTCAAATTACCTTAAAAGAGCCTTTACGATTGTTGTCCATGTTCAATTTAAAATGTTCCACCTGTCATTTACTTACCACTAGCTTTCTAGTTGTGCTTCCGACATTGGAGATAATGTGAAACAAATCTTCGGTTTTTCTACCCATTTTCTATAAAAAAAAGACTCCTCAGCCTTAATTGTCAACACATTTCCCACCACCATCTAATTTAATTCAAGTTTATTTTTCTTTGTTGATGTTGTTGAGGCCCCTGAAGTCCAGACAAAAAACCAGACTGGCATTGTGTCTGCAGCCCTGCAACAGCAGCATTTTCTAGTAGCAACAAGTATTTCCAAAGACGCCACAAAACTTTTCCCAACCAATCCCGTGCTAGACGTCGGGGTTGGGCAATCTTTCCGTTTCCTAATCCCGTGTAATAACAGAGAAGAGTTTCCACACTGAGGGATTACAGGTGTGGTGCAGAGGTGGGGGGGGGGGCCTACGTGGAAGACGCTGAAGCCGATGTAGAGGTTCTCCCCCTGGCCGATTTGCCGGTGGATCTTCATGTCTCTCTGCTGCAGCGAGATCAGAACCTCGTCCTCGTCTTTAGTCACGTCAAACAGGAACTGAAGGACACACACGTTTAAATACAGTTAAGTCAAGTCAAGTCAAGTATTTGTATAGCCCTTGTATAGCCCACAGCTACAGTCTCAAAGGGCTTTACAGGCCATATGATTATTATGGGGCCATGTGATATGACACCCTCCTAGCCTAGCCCCCCTAAGGACAAGAAACGACTCCCTTAATTAACAAGGAAGAAATCTGGAGAAGGAACACAGAGTGGGGGATCCCTCCTTCCAGGATGCAGATAAGGGTGTCACGGCATACCACGCACACACACAGAAGTCACACACACACACAGAAGCCACACACACACACAACCCACACACACAAACACACACACACAACTGTGGGTTCTGCGGAAGGTAGATGTGTGGTTGGAGCAGCCGCCACAGCGGTTCCGCAGAGGCTCCCCCTCCTTGGTCCAGCTCCCACGATGCATCACTTCGCACCAGGTCTTGTGGACGCTCACCAACGAGGTGTTGATGA
>PIJE02007685.1:5000-11994 GCA_002895965.2 Coryphaenoides rupestris | reverse complement strand
GGGGGGGTTTCCATCTCCCCTCCCCCCCTCCACCGACTAATGGGAAAATCCATAGCGGCGCAAAATAATTGTCGGGTGCTTAAAATGTCGTTTAAATATGGATTTGTACATTTGTTACCGAGACGCGTAACAAATGGTGAAGCTGGTGAAAAAATAAATTCCCCACATTGCGCTCCAAGCACAGCGTTCCGTGTTAGAATGCGTTAGAAACTATTGCTTCTATACCTGGTGGGAGGGGCGGGGGTTACGGTTATGGTACGTTCCATTTGTACTCGGAAGTCGGAATTTACGAGTCGGAAAATTGCAACTGGAACGCCCCCCTTGCAGTCGGGCTTATATTTCGGACTTGGAATGTCGGAAAGAATCTCACAAGACCCCCGACTTTGAAATCCAAGATGGCTGCTCTCCGCTCAATCAGTAGTGATAAGTGTGTGTACACTTTTTTGGTCCGAGTCCCATTCGGTTTACGGGACCAGCAGAACTCCGATGTATAGCTCGCTCACACCAACAGACGAGCCGGAAAAACACCGGGGAAAAAACAACCATTCTTAGCTCTTGTTTAAGATAAAGGGGGCGGCGACGGACGGCATCGCGACGCGCGCCAAGGTCACGAGCCGCGCTGGAGGAAGTCGGTCGGCGGGTCGGTCGGCACGTCGCGCAAAGTTTTAAACGGCAAAGTACGAAATTCCACGACGCAACTCGCGCCAGATTGTCACACCGCCAGCTCATCGTGCCATTTGGCCGGGGGATTGGAGCCGGCAACCCTCGGGCCGGCGGTCCGCTCCTCTAACCTATCCTTTCTACTACCGGCGCACCCTAATAATGCGGCAGGCGGAAGCCCAACCCGGGCGTTCTCCGAGTTTCCAACGCGCTGACTTTTTCCAGCGTGTTGTTTTAAGTGTCTTGAAGCAGAACTAATTTATTATATTCTATCATATTTAATTTGATTAGTCCGTACAGTCCCAATTTGTTTCCGCTTTTGTTGCTTGAACCGTGAATAACTTTGCGCGATTCTACACAGATGATTATATTAATAAGATCCTCGTCTTTTCATATTAGTTAAATGATTCCCCAAAGTGCTCCGACTCGCGAGCGCTTGAATCGCAATCAAATCGATTGGCTGTGTAGTAAACAAGCTGTTGGCAGCCGGATTATTATTATTATTTGTTGGGGGGGTTTTTACTCCTTTGGATCGACAACAATCGTCTTCCGTTTCCAAAAGAAGTCTATTTTGGACGTGGAAGTAACTAAACTCTGTTGATTTGGACGGTTTATATTAAAAAATGAACATCAAGAGCCCCTTTGAAATCAGGACCTGAAGATAGTTCTGACTGTCTGTGTTTCAAACGCCTGTGGAAACCTAATTAATAACTGACCAAGCTAATAATATACATATTAATCCAGACATTTTAATATATATATACGTATTTGCAAGTATTTCTTTTTCGCAGGTATAGCACAGTAGTTTTTTTTCCAAGCCAATGAGCTGCAATTTACCATGTAATAAGCAATCCCGTAACACATGTTAAAAGCAATGATAGCAATGTAATTACGATTGTATACGAACATTGTAGCAATCCCTTATTTGGGTAAAAATCATTCGCATCACACTTGGCGTCGTCCAATAAGCCATTATTGTGATTTAGGACATCATAATTTTTAAAGCGTGGACGACGGTTATTTTTCGCGTTTTAATTTCCGACTCAGGGAGAAACGCAAGTGTTCATCAACGGTGACAGACAGACTGGGTGGCCAGTGTGTGTGTGTGTGTGTGTGTGTGTGTGTGTGTGTGTTGTGTGTTTTGCGTGTGTGGTGTGTGTGTGTGTGATTGACTCAATGATTCATGGCCGCCATTAAAAAAATAAATTCTGCTGAGGCACCAAGCTAAATGTGTGAACATGATAGAGGAGACAAATTGGATTTCAGGAAGTTTGGCCATCTCTGTGTTTGTAACTCCGTGCCAATATTATGCAACGACTGCGTCAAGTCGGATAAACGTCGGCCCTTTTTTTTCTGTGTCCGCTCAAATTTGCTTACGTTTTATCCAGAATTTAAGCAACAAGTTGACATAATTAGGAGCGGTCTTTTTCCAATATTGACTGACTCAAGCGCTATCACACACCTCACCTGGTTAATTAATAGCTGAGGTTTAACTTACTTCCAATTAGTCTCGTTGTTGAATAATATCACATCTTCTCAAAAGTGTGGATAAATAAATCCTGAGAATTATAGAGTTGAGTGTTAGTGGTGTGTTTGCTCTTTAATTAAACGTATTTCCGTCGATATACTTACTGTACACGAGTACACCGCACATGTAGAAGTTGCAGAAAAAACCTCATTAATTATAATCAAAACAAATTGCATCGCTTCACCATGTTTCTCTACGTCTGAAGGGATATAAACATTGAAATGGTCAATGGATTGCATTTATATTGCGCTTTTATCCAAAGTGCTTTACAGTATTGCCTCACGTTCACCCATTCATACACCGACGGCGGTGCCGACCATGCAAGGTAACAACCAACACGTCAGGAGCAGGTTAGGGTTAGGTGGTGTCTTGCTCAGGGACACCTCCACACTTAGCTAGGAGGAGGGGGAGGAGCCCCGGGGGATCAAACCAGCGACCTTCCTGTTGCCCAGACAACGTCCTGAGCTACTCCAGCCCAGGTCCTGCATGTAGGCAGACGAGGCAGACGTTTAATTCCAAATTTCCCGGTATCTGGGAGCTGTTGGACACGTTATTTGATGTAAATATCCGGTTAATTAAAGGCGCGAGCATTCCATTCCATTCCATTCACCACGCCAGACGGTACGGTATGCCTTCATTAATTATAGGCAGAGCTCAATAGAGAGAGAGAGAGAGAGAGAGAGAGAGAGAGAGAGAGAGAGAGAGAGAGAGAGAGGGGGCTGAGCGTCTTTAGCAAAGAGAAGTGCAATTATCCAACTCGCCAAATGAAGTAAAGGAGACGAGATGCAAGGTTTTTGGAACACACTTCCGCCGCAGTTTTCCCCAAACGCGGAGGCTACAGTACGTTGCGGAGTTTCATTTGTTTGTCTGGAATATCGTTGTTGGTTTGGAATACATCACGGAGCTGCATCGAGGCCATCTCCTCGTCTGCTTTCTCTATTTCCGAGGCCACCGACCGGGATACCGCTCTTATTGATGATATTATTACACACAGCGGTTGGCGTCAAGTGTCTCAAACTTGGGGCTACGGTGTACTTTTTTCTTTTTTGCAAATCTCTGAAGTATCGCCATCTCCCCGGGCTTTACGAGTACACAGTACAACCGCTGTGTGCGCCAAAAAAAATACCGAAAAAATAAAGTCTCTGTCACTGTCTATCAAAATCAAAAACGATGAAAAATTATTCTGGCGACGGCAGAGTCAGAGTCGGAGTCAGAGTCGGAGTCGGCCGATCCTCGCTCGCTATGCAAAACTAAACTAGCATACAGGGAGATTTTTGATAAATGATAAAAAAAATACAAATAAAAACCTCTCACCATCACACAACACACAAGTCTATTTAGAAGGGAGGGTGGGAGGGATGGAGGGAGGGAGGGAGGGATGGGGGAGGGTAAATAAACACACAACAACAACAACAACAACAACAACAACAACATCATATAATCGGCCGCCACCGCCGCCAAACCCATTACCGTCGCTTCCAAAGCGCCGCACTGAGATCCACTGAAAGACGTGTTCTCCCCTCCCAAATAAAATTGCCCCATTCCCTCCATCATCATGCAATTCCCTGTTCTCCCCCCCCACCCCCACCCCCACCCCCCACCCCACCCCACCCCCACCCCCACCCCCACCCCCCTTCCTCCTGCCCCCCCCCCCCCCGCCCCACTCTCATGATTGGCAGCTATGTGTGTGTGTGTGTGTGTGTCTGTCTGTCCATCCGTCTGGGCACACTGGTCAGTGGAGAGAGAGAGAGACAGAGCGCGAGAGAGAGCGAGAGAGAGGGTGGGGGAGGTGGGGGAGGAGGAGGAGGAGGGGGGGGGCGGAGGGTGATAGGGTGATAGGGGGGTGGAGCCTACCCCCACAGCGGGAGTTATGTTAAGCGTAAGGCAAAGTGACAGAAATGCTAATCAAGTGTTTCAAGTGACACGGCGGACGACACACACCCCCTCCCCTCCATCAGGAGCCCTCGCCGCCGTGATTTATGAGTCAAAGTGAAACGAACGAGCGCGCCTCTTTGCGTTTCTTTCTTCTGAGCTGACTGGCTGGCTGGCTGACTGGCTGACTGGCTGGCTGGCTTGGCGCTCGCCGGGTAAACACAAACACAAACACAAACACACAAAGACACAAACACACACACGCACACACGCACGCACCTCGCCGCCGGTCTTGGCCACCTCGGCCCGCCACTTACCCAAGGTGCACCACTTAGCATCTCAAGCCCCGCCCCCCTCCTCTCCTCCTCCTCCTCTCCACCCCCTCCTCCTCCTCCTCCTCCTCCTCCTCCTCCTCCTCCCCACGCACTCACCCCTCCCCCCACTTCCTCCCAGGCGCACAGACAGCACTTTCGACGAGGGGTCACCGCTGACAGCACCGCTGGAGAGTAACTTTTAATCTATATACCGTATATATATATATATATATATATATATATATATATATATATACAGCACAGTGCAGTACATATAGATATATATAGATGTAGAGATATAGATATATTTATAGGTAGAGCCACACGCCATAAATCCAAGCGACTCACTTAGAGCGCGCTAAAGGACCATTACAACAGCACAAGGTAGACAGGTGTGTGTGTGTGTGTGTGTGGTGCAAGTGTGTGTGTGCGTTGTGGTGTCGTGTGTTGCGGTGTGTGGTGTGCGTGTGTGTCGCGTCTATGTGTGTGTGTGCGCGTTTGTGTGATCGCGTGTGTGGTTTCCATCTCCCCTCCCCCCCTCCACCGACTAATGGGAAAATCCATAGCAGGCGCAAAATAATTGTCGGGTGCTTAAAATGTCGTTTAAATATGGATTTGTACATTTGTTACCGAGACGCGTAACAAATGGTGAAGCTGGTGAAAAAAAAAAATTCCCACATTGCGCTCCAAGCACAGCGTTCCGTGTTAGAATGCGTTAGAAACTATTGCTTCTATACCTGGTGGGAGGGGCGGGGGTTACGGTTATGGTACGTTCCATTTGTACTCGGAAGTCGGAATTTACGAGTCGGAAAATTGCAACTGGAACGCCCCCCTTGCAGTCGGGCTTATATTTCGGACTTGGAATGTCGGAAAGAATCTCACACGACCCCCGACTTTGAAATCCAAGATGGCTTCTCCAATTATACAAAGCCAATCACGTCAAGTGCTACTGTATGTGGTGAAAGTCATTGTCTTTCATATCTTCCCTTTTGGTCCGAGTCCCATTCGGTTTACGGGACCAGCAGAACTCCGATGTATAGCTCGCTCACACCAACAGACGAGCCGGAAAAACACCGGGGAAAAAACAACCATTCTTAGCTCTTGTTTAAGATAAAGGGGGCGGCGACGGACGGCATCGCGACGCGCGCCAAGGTCACGAGCCGCGCTGGAGGAAGTCGGTCGGCGGGTCGGTCGGCACGTCGCGCAAAGTTTTAAACGGCAAAGTACGAAATTCCACGACGCAACTCGCGCCAGATTGTCACACCGCCAGCTCATCGTGCCATTTGGCCGGGGGATTGGAGCCGGCAACCCTCGGGCCGGCGGTCCGCTCCTCTAACCTATCCTTTCTACTACCGGCGCACCCTAATAATGCGGCAGGCGGAAGGAAGCCCAACCCGGGCGTTCTCCGAGTTTCCAACACGCTGACTTTTTCCAGCGTGTTGTTTTAAGTGTCTTGAAGCAGAACTAATTTATTATATTCTATCATATTTAATTTGATTAGTCCGTACAGTCCCAATTTGTTTCCGCTTTTGTTGCTTGAACCGTGAATAACTTTGCGCGATTCTACACAGATGATTATATTAATAAGATCCTCGTCTTCTCATATTAGTTAAATGATTCCCCAAAGTGCTCCGACTCGCGAGCGCTTGAATCGCAATCAAATCGATTGGCTGTGTAGTAAACAAGTTGTTGGCAGCCGGGTTATTATTATTATTTGTTGGGGGGGGTTTTTACGCCTTTGGATCGACAACAATCGTCTTCCATTTCCAAAAGAAGTCTATTTTGGACGTGGAAGTAACTAAACTCTGTTGATTTGGACGGTTTATATTAAAAATGAACATCAAGAGCCCCTTTGAAATCAGGACCTGAAGATAGTTCTGACTGTCTGTGTTTCAAACGCCTGTGGAAACCTAATTAATAACTGACCAAGCTAATAATATACATATTAATCCAGACATTTTAATATATATATACGTATTTGCAAGTATTTCTTTTTCGCAGGTATAGCACAGTCGTTTTTTTTCCAACGCCACTTACAGATTAAGTCAGATGCGAGTGAGAGGCAGCCATTGTTCCCCCGCGGACCCAGTACCTTTCCCTCCCTTTGTCCTTGACATCCGAACACACGCATTAGCGGCCGGCTCGGCGTCGGATCAACGTTTTCCCCGCCTGTCACCTGTTGTCTGCGCGTCTGCGTGAGCCTACACTCATATATTTCCTTCCACTTGAGGTGATTTGCTTTCCCTCTCTCTCTGTTTTATCCCCTCCATTCCATTCCCTCCCTTCCTCCCTCCCTCCATTCCCTCCTTCCTCCTCCCCCGCCCCCCTCCTCGTCATTCCTCACTCCCTCACTTTACCTCCCCAACGCTATACACCTCCGTCGCCAACCATTATCACCACTATCACCGTCATCACGGCCTCCTCCTCCTCCTCCTCCTCCTCCTCCTCCTCCTCCTCCTCCATACATCCCTCCCTCCACCTCCCTTACCGCTGCTTTGATAAAAGGATAGCACATAATTAGCGGGCGTGAGGATAAGCGTGGGTGTGTGTGCGTGTGTGTGTGTGTGTGTGCGTGCGCGTGTGTGTGTGTGTGTGCGTGTGGACGTTGTTAGCGACCGGT
>PIJE02007683.1:0-11996 GCA_002895965.2 Coryphaenoides rupestris | reverse complement strand
TATTCTCAGCGTGTGACGGTGACGGCGGCGGCGGCGTGGGTGTGGGGGGGGGGCGGCGGCTTAGGGGAGGTGTGTGTGTGTGTGCGGGGATCGCGGACGGGGTATAGAAATCCTGCGTTTCTCGTGTGGCCGCCATGTTGCCTGAATGGATTTTTCCGAGAAGCGCCGGCGCCCGGAACAATCCCTTTGAGACGTGACGGGACGGCGCCTCATTCAAATGAAGATAAAGTTATTAGCGCCGGCGGTTGCGCTCAATTCTCCCGCCTTTTGTCCGTGCCAACAGGTGAAGGAGGCGCCCGCCGAGCGAGCGAGCGAGTCTCAAGGATAAGACACACTCCAGGCTCCTCGGGCGCGTCTCTCTGTTATTGCCGGGCAGGTCGCCGTAGCGATGGGTAATGTGTTGACTCTCTCTCTCTCTGTCTCTCTGTCTCTCTCTCTCTCTGTCCTCCTCGTAGCTGAAGAGAGGTGGATCGCGGGCTAATTGACGGCATGCAGGGACGGGGATTCTAAATATCCTCTAATCCCACGCTTTTTGTGTGTGTGTGGTTGTTCAGACATGCACGCACACACACACACACACACACACACACACATGCACACACACGTGTATAGAAACACATGCATACTTAGAACCTATTGAAACATACACAAAGCATGTCTACACATCGAACACACGCATACACACCCACATCCACACACACACACACACACACACACACAAGAACACACACATACACACATACACACACACACACACACACACACACATACACACACACACACACACACACACACACCTGTTCTGCATTGCAGAGAGCTTATCCCACCTCCCATGGAGAGGACGGTGTCTCCAACCACCCTCCCCCTCCTCCCCCCCCCTCAGGGTGGCGTGCCCGCTGGCAGAGAGAGACGTCCCGGCAATTTGTAACCACCAGGCATCGGGCGGCTGAGCCTCTCTTCTTCTGTGGAGCGACCCAGCCTCCCCCCCTCACCTCGGCAAGGCTGGAGCCGCAGGCTGTTCTCTCTCTCCTCTCCTCCCCCCTTCTCCCATCCCCCTCCCTCCCTCCTCCTCCTCCCTCCCCCCCCCCCCTCCCACCCCCATCATTCAGAGGGTGGGAGTCAGGGGAGGAGGAGGGGGGGATCAGAGCCATCCCTCTGACACACGGGAGCGCTGGTCGCTCCCCAAAGATGATGATCCACGCTGCAATAGCCCCCCCCCCCCCGCTGGGAGTCCTCTCTCTCCATCTGCCTCCCTCCCTATCTTCCTCTCTCTATGACTCCCATTCTCTCTCTCTCTCTCTCTCTCTCCATCCCCCTTTCTCTCCATCTCTCTTTCGCCACCCTCTCTCTCCATCTCCCTTCCTCTATCTCCCTCTCTCTCTCCTTCTCTTCCTTCCCTCTCTCTCCCCTCTCTCCTCTCCTCTCCCTATCCTCCATTCTCCCCATCTCTCTATCTCCCTTTCTCTCTCTCTCTATCTCCCTCTCTCTCTCTCTCTATCCCCCTTTCTCACCATCTCTTTATCTGCCCCTTCTCTCCACCTTCCTCTCTCTATCCTCCATTCTCCCCATCTCTCTATCTCCCTTTCTCTCTCTCCATCTCCCTCCATCTCTCTCTCTCTCTCCTTACCTCCCCCCATCTCTCCGTCGCTGACCTCTCTCTCTACCTCGATCTCCCGTTATCTCTCCACCTCCCTTTCTCTCTCACTCCACCTCTCTCTCTCTTTCCATCTCCCCTCTCTCTCTATATTATTATTACTGACCAACATCATGTGCAATATTATCATTATTATCATGTTATCTATAATATTATCTAATACTACCTCTCATATTACACTTCAATTATGCCAAATAGTTTTCGGCGTCTGAATATCTTATCTTGCCTATATATTTTAATATGTTGACATTGTACATTGTATATTTGTAAATCTGTTAGTTTATTTTTATTATTCTGTCAATTTCACTACTGTTCTATTGTACTGTATTGCTATGCAACCTGGCACAAGAATTTCCTTCGGGATTAATAAAGTTCTATCTTATCTTATCTCTCTACCTCCATCACCCTTTATGTCACACATATCTCTCTCTCTCTCTCTCTCTCTCTCTTCAATGTAAAACATCCTCTCTCTCTCTCTCTCTCTCTCTCTCTCTCTCTCCCTCTCTCTCTCTCTCTCTTCTTCTCTCCTCTCTCCTCATGCTCTCTCTCTCTCATAAATGAAACACGCAGTGTCCTGCAGAAACCCAACCTGTTCACTCCTCCGACCACGCGCACCCTCGACGTCTCGGATCGTCCTCCTCAACTACAACTCGTCTACTCAGTGCTCTTCTTTCATCTGCACTCCACAATAACATTTCGGAGGGAGTAGAGAACTATGATGGCGAGCGATGAGACAGATGCACCCTTCAAGTGTTGCGCGAGATACGAAGACTTGCCGCGTGAAGCATAGCTGTGATAATTTGTGAGCAACGCACAACACACAACACACACGCATATAGCACACGCGCACACACACACACACGCATGCACACGCACTACACACACACACTACACACTACACCCCCTAGTGAATTACACCCCCACCTGAGCCGTGGCCTCATTATGACACGCGTACGGATATCCCGAGTTCGATCGCAAACAGGAAGTAGGAAGTAGATCTCTCTTCTCTCTTCTCTGCATCCTCCTGTCTTTCCTCTCCGTTCCTTTTGAAAAGTGATTCGACTGATCGTACTACACGTGCTCGGGGGAGTTGGGGGGGAAGTGGGGGGGGAGTTGGGGGGGAGGTGGGGGTGGGGTGGGGAGGGGAGTCGACTGAGCTCCCTCCTCGTTGACATCCGATCATCCGATTTAACTTGGATTAAAGTTAAACGCCGCAACACTCCTCTGAAGCATTATCTCCTTCTCTCATCTCATCCCCCCACCCCCCCCCCCCCCCCCCCCCCTGCACATCAAATCTGTCAAGACGCGTGAGGCTCGGCGCGCTGACGGGGAACGCTCGGTTTCACAGCTCGCTTGCTGCGAAACGCGTCACGGCTGCCGTGGCGATGCCCCCATGCTCGCGTCACGTGACCCGATGCGTCACGTGACCCGATGCATCATGTGACGTGACGTGATGTCATATGGGCCCGGCAGGGTGTTGTGTCGAGCGGTGAGGGGGATCTGACTCACCGCCCGGGAGGCTCTTCCCTCAGCCTGCTCCTTAATGATGTCATATGAATAATTTAATTGATGTATATTTACATTTAGGGGCATTTGGCAGACACTTTTATCCAAAGCGACTTACGAAGAGTACATTTGTTGAAGGAGACAGCAATATATCTCTGTGGTACATAAAGATAAGAATAGAGCAGGTTTCAAGCATTCATAATCACGAGGCTAATAGAACGAGTTGCATAATTGCAAGGTTGCCTGCATAATAGCTGAGGTAAGAGCAGTATTGTTCATCATGCCAAGACGTACAAACACTCAAGTTAGTGCTGGGGTTAGGACAGGGAAGGCGGGGTTTGATGTATAAGATGTATAATTTGGATGAAATACTAAATGACTAAATACAAATTAAATATATTATGATAAATAATAATAATAATATGACGTATGTTATTATGATAATTAGTTACGGTACTGAGTCACAAGTCACAGTCAGTACAGTGTTTCACGTCAAATTCAATTAGTTTCTTACACATGCATGGCACTTGGGATGAATATTATTCAAATATGTGTTAACAAAATAACCCAACAAAACACACCAAGCACAGCAGGGAACAATAATCTCAGACGAGACCTCCACTCGGTTTCCCAGACGTGCATTTAAATGAAGCTCGCCTGGCAAAGCCCCCAAAGACCCCCCCGTTTTTTTTTCAATGGGACGTAACCTTGTTATGCCGTCACAGCGCCGGTAACAACAAACACACGCACACGCACACACCACACACACACACACACACCACACACAATGCCCGGAACCCACCACCACCACGCGGCTAATCTTAGAAACATGAACTAGAGTGAGTCTTTATTGATTGTGAATGAGCCCCCCCCCCTTTGGTTAGCAACAATGGCCCCACCTCCACCTCCACCACCACCAGCATCACCAGCACCTCCTTCTCTAATGGGATTGCGCCCTTTGTTTGAACATGCATGCACACACACACACACACACACACACACACACACACACACAAAAAGAAACACAGCCGCCCGCCCCCCCCGACACGACTTTTCCTTCATTCGCAATCAAACCACGCGTGTCCGCCTGCATCATGCTAAGTTAGGCGCGCTAATGTTACCGGGGGGGGCCCCCGAGCGCTTTCTGATTGTTACCGGGGCTCGCAAAATTAAATATTTTCCTCCTCCCCGCAAACCAGCCCGCCTAATTCCACGCCGCACTTGTTGAGATTGTTGCCTTTGATTTTCTCCAGATTGCTTTCTTTGATTGTTTTGTCTGCGAAGTGCCACAAATTGCCTTCAGTAATAACGTGTCACTTTTCATGTTTCATTTTATTTGAAGCTTGATGAAATGCATTGCGAGGAGAGAGAGAGAGAGAGAAGAGAGAGAGAGAACGGACAGAGAAGACAGAGAGCGAGAGAGAGAGGACAGTAGCTGAATGACATTAAAAAGGCTGGAGGCTTTACCCGGGTTCATTATTCATTTTATTTCCCCTCACCGCTTATACTATACGGCTCGTTACTTACAGAGTTAGGGATCTTGTATGCGGGATCGCGTGACGGGAAACACGGAGGCGTTGAGGGGTGGGGTGGTGGTGGTGGTGGTGGAGGTGGTGGTGGTGGTGGTGGTGGTGGAGGTGGCGTGCTAGGGGAACCATTATGCCATTGTGCTTCCTTTTATTTGGAACAAATCACGCATCGGGGGAGAATTGATAATCAATTTGGAAGTTCCCATCTCTTCCTCAGAGAGAGAGAGAGAGAGAGAGAGAGAGAGAGAGAGAGAGAGAGAGAGAGAGAGCGCTCATCAGTCATTGAATTCTTCCTGTAATTACAGCACTTCTGCCGTTTTCGTTAGCGGAGAGGGGTTTTTTGTTTTTCTTCCGGGGGTTTCTCGATGTCTCCGCGCTGCAGCTCCTCGTGTTATTAGTATTCTGTGAAACGCCGCGGACACGGACAAACACGGGCCCGCAAACGCTGGCTCATTTACCCTTTTCGTACGCCCACAGTTCCTAGACTCACACACAAAAAGAAACGTTCATCGGATAGTCAGGATTTTTCAGATTTGTTTCTACATTTCGGCCATCTTGGTTCTGTCGTATGGCCTGCGGGATGGGGTGGTGGTGGTGGTGGTGGTGGTGGGTGGGTGTCCAGATCCAACATGGCGGTGAAATTACTCAGCTGGTTGCTCCTGAAAAAGCTAACACCCTCCAGTGTTAGCTATGACCGTTTGCAAATGCTTTACAATTACAAGAAGCCCGACGTTCCCGATGTTCCATACAGTTCTGTTTTTTTTTACTTTGGACCACAGCTGCTGTCGATTGGCACCGCAGCAGCGGGAAAACAAACAAGAGGACATAAAAAACCGGTGCCTGCGCTTCATCTGCCTTATCTATATCTGTTCGCGACTGGGGGGGAAAAACACACAAAAACACAGCAAAACTTTAAATGAATCAGCCCTGTACCAGCCAGAAGTGCCTCACTCACAGACGGGGGCCTACTGAAGGTTTTTTTTAATCGAGTGGAGATGGGCACACTGAATAAATATATAACCCGGCTCTCTGATCCTTCCATAATTTTTTTGAGGACATAATCAGTGGGATAATCACTTCCCGTGTAATGCACCAGGTGACGCGAGGCTAATAAACGGAGAGACTGGAAAATGGCCTGTGTGTCGATTGTCTTCCGTTTGCTGTATTCTGCGAGGGCCCTGCGGCGGCGCCGGTACTATCAAGGAAACTCTGGCCCCAACCAACCGGGGGCCTCCTCTCATTGGCTCTGCCCAGGTGAAGCCAATTAAGGACTAATTCAAAACTAAGATATAAGCCACAGAGACCAAAGGCCAGCCAGACTGGATTGGACGAGAGGACAGCGGGGACCTGCACGGTCCACTGGGCCAGTCTCAGGGGAAGCAGCCTTGGTATTTTATTTTTATGGACTTTATTGTGGACTAAACAAAGATTATTTAAGTTGCCGTTTGTTCCCCTCGCTTTACCTTTTTGGATTACATGTCTAAGTTTTTCTGTTGTGCTTTAGCTCCAACTGGGTCCACCCACCACACCGTCTGGTGAGGGGGCTGCCACAATTTGTTCGCCAGTAGTCACAATCGAGACAGAATAATAATTATGCGTCACTTTCTTAATATGAAATAACGCAAAATGGCTGCGGCTGACTGACTTTCCCGTACATCAGTTTCGGGTCAACAGATCACGTGGGTGCTTCTATCAAACTCGACGCCTTCATGAGCAATGCCTTTACTTACGTTGTTTTCAACACTTGGGTGCTTGACAGGTTGGTCAGCAAGATGATGGGAGAGTATTATATATATATATATATATATATATATATATTATAACTGTATGTGTACAGGAAATGACATTGCAGGCACTAAACACAACAACTAACGCACAAAACAAGGGACTTGCAACTTGTCTCGAAGACATCCTTCCCCGTATGAACTTCACATCAAGCTGACACTTTCGCAAACGCGTCAAGCGCTGATGACTTTGTTTGAACCGCCCTATTGTACTGTTACTGCCGCTCACAGAGCTCTTTATTTAGCAGCGGCGGCGTCGTACTTATGCGCGACGACACCCCCGGCTCGCAGACCGGCGGCGGCGGTGCGCAGCGATCGCGTCTCTTTTGACGCGGCGACGCCACGCGGGCCGACCCCCGTGTTGTCGTGGAGTCGAGTCGAGTCGAGCGTCCACGTCGCTCCCTTCGACGCCAGCGGAAGTGATCCGCTTCAGACGGCCGTGGAGTCAGAGGTGCGTCTGCAACTTTTGTTTCATGTCTCCCCCCCCTCCTGCGGAATACAGACGTCTGTGAAGACACTTCAGTGGCTCTTGAGGACCATCAAAGTCCCGCCCGCCCACACACCCTCACTAACCCTCCTGTCTGTGGGCGCTACAGCACAGTGCGCTTTGGAGTTTTTACTTGTGTGTGTGTGTGTGTGTGCATCTGTGTGTGTGTGTGTTTTTATTCTTCTCCCGACTCTTGTCTATCAGCCTGAAAAGTTGCATGAGTCAAATAGGCCAGAGGATGAAGACGACGGCGATGAGGAAGAAACAAGAGACCAACCATCACCCCTGTCGGAAAGTGACACCGTTTTCAAACGCATGTATGATGATTAAAGACGTGCGCTTGTATATTTGAGTTGTGTGTGTGTTGTGTGTGTGTGTGTGTGCGTGTGTTCCTCCACATGTGTCGGAACTTGTGTTACCGTGATCGTCATCGGTTGCGTTAATCACTCCCGATTGAATAGACATCGACGCGAACAACGCACACACACACACTTGCCTTCCATAAATTGCGCTAAAGTCAATGGCTGACGTTGACAGAAGACAAATCCGCCCGCGTCGTTGTCTGAACAGGTACGTCTCCGATCTATTTAAATCCACACCGGTCCCAGTCGAGACAACAGCTGTCAAAACTAAAATCTAGAACTCTGCACTCGCGGATATAATGTCGCGTTTTTACGAGACTCATGATCATTTCGTTTTGCGGTTAATTACACACGACGACGAGAGAGAGTTTAGATTGCTTTTCCGGGGCGGGCGTGATAACATTTTGATTTATTTCCCTGTGGTCTACACACAGAAGTACCCCAAATATAGAAATATCGTATCACTTACAGCTGGCGGGATGTGGCTTCGTAAGACGCCCGTCAGAGCCCTCGAGTGTTCAGAGCGGAGCGTCGCCATCTGAGGATGAAAGCGCGCCATCGAGCAAATCAGATAGAGCTGTAAATATTAACCACCGCTCTTTGTTCCAGCTCTAATAAGAAGATTCAATTAGCTAGCAATGAATCCTCAACTTAATGCTTACAGTGACTGGAAATGTTATAAACTGAATGCAAAAGAAAAATCCAAGCATCTTGTTAGGCCTTGTTGGCACACCAGAGAGTGTGGCAAATATGAACCACGCCTTTTTAGCTGGCGCTCTAAGAAGATAACATTTGCATATGCAAAAATCCTTGCGCAAATAAAACTGGAAATGTGTAGAACCGAAAAATGTGGACTTCTTTGATTATTCTTCAGTTGTGTTGAATTAAAGTTAACTTGACCCTTCCTGAACCTTCCTTTGGCCGGGGCTTGAAGCTGAAAGGTCTTGTGAGCTGGCTTTAAAAACTCAGCGGTTTTGTTGTGATGCTGTGTGGACTGCGGATGGAGCCTCCGGTCCCATATGGCCGTGTACAGATGGGCGATCTGTCTGCTGGCTTCAAAGCGGAAGGGCCGCGGCGTTCATTAGCATACTAGCCCTTTCCCCGAACGCCGCCATTACAAAATAATGTCATCCCCGCTCCTCATTACGCTCCGCTACGTCTCGGGAGCCTCTCTCTCCGGATTACGCCGATCGCTCGTCGTCGAAAAACAAACGGAACGTCACGGAACGCACGCACGCGGCACGGCGCCAAGGAGCAACGCCGCGTCCTTTATGTAACGCAAAGACTCTTTTACATCTCGAATGTAGACTTTTTATGTACAACATGAGCGTTAGCCTATATCTGTCGTGACTCCGGCTTTTCCCCCGTGGAAACGTGTGAGCAAACACAAGCGACACACACAAATGCACGCACGCACACACACACACGCACGCACGCACACGCACACACACGCGCACACACACACACACACACACTGCTCATGTGACACGGTGCTGACACACATCTACGTTAGCTCCCCAAGTTGCACATGACTCACTGTACTCCTCGGGATGAAAAAAAACCCCTCTCATTTCTGCCATTACTGCGTCTTTATACTTGTTGGTGTCGCCGCCTCCCCCCTCGCCCGCCTCCCCCCCCCCATCTCTCCATCCCTCTCTCTCTCACACACACTCTCTCCCTCTCTCCATCCCTCTCTCTCTCTCTCTCTCTCTCTGTTCTCCACCTGCTGCACCTTAGAGATGTGTGGCCGGAACAACTTGGCGGTGGGGTGGGAGGCGGGTTGGGGGGAGGGAAGGGCGGGAGACGGGTTGGGGGGAGGGAACATCTTGAAGAGTGCATGGGGAGGGTAGGAGGAGGGTGGGTTTTGGGGAGGGAGGGGCGGGGGGGGGGGGGGGGGGGGGGGAGGGTGGCTGGTGGGCAGGAGGAGACATCTTCCAGCGAGAGTCAGAAAATAGACTGCGCTCTCCAGGGCGGCATTATCCTGAAGGTCACTGAAGGAGAAAATGACCCTGATTCCTCCCTCTGCTCGCTCTCCCTCGACGTCTTCCTGGCTTCGTCTTCATCTCTCTCTCTGTCTCTCTCTCTGTCTCTCTCTCTGTCTCTCTCTCTGTCTCTCTCTCTATCTCCCCCTGTAATCGAGTGAGCAGCGTGGTCAGGGAGCTCTCTCTCATTGGCGGAGGCTGAACACGGTAGTTAGTTACACACGTTTTCACCGTAATTACCAGACGGGCCAGACTCTCTCGGCCCCCGACGAGTCTCACAGAGCTCTTTCAAGGTTGCATCAATTTCACAGCTACCCGGACCAACCCCCACCCCCCTCTCCCCCCCGCCCCCCCCCCACAACCCCCCCCCCCCCCCCCCCCCCCCCCACACACACACACAACACACACACACCCCACACCACACCCCACACCCCCCCCCGCCGCTGACCTATGTCATTACCGCCTTTCAGACACACCTTAAAAGCATTTGAACAACCAAAATGGCAATTACCAGTTCATCATCACCCCCCGTCTCCCCCACCAATACTGCGAGAGAGAGAGAGAGAGAGAGAGAGAGAGAGAGAGGAGAGGGAGAGAGGAGGGAGAGAGAGAGAGGAAGGGAGAGTGAGAGATTGAGCACTCTGTGGCGTTTGGTGACTCACCTCATGCTCCTAGCCAATATAACATAGATTATTTAAGTGTTTTGTCATCTTATTGGTAACGCTACAAGCCAATGTTTACCCTGACCCTAACCCTGACCTCTACTCTCTCTCTCCCCCTCTCTCTCTCCCCCTCTCCATTCATCTCTCTCTCTCTATAAGGTAACTCTTCTGCCATTGACTTCAGCAGGGCTCGAACCTGGGTTAACCCACAACTCTGTCTGCTGCGCCACGGGGATAAGAGTTTTACACATTTCCCTTTACAATTGTACATTCTACGACGGCAACTAAGAGGCAGAACATGCCCGCACGCCAGCACGTGCAGTTCCTTGGACTGAACTCTTCCTCACTGTCACTTAACACAAAGGTTTAAAGGTTTAAAAAAAAAATAATAACTGAGAATAGTCAATAATCCCTACAGAGTGGACTCTGCACTTTTGGACCATTTCATCAGGGGATGTCTGGCCTGGACTCCAAATCTCCAGTCAATTGGCCCTCTCTAGAGTTCAGTGAATTTCTCAAAGTGGGGGGCTAAATGTTTCACTGGCCTCAAATAAACTGCAGAACGAATGAAAAGGGGGAGAGAGAGAGAGAGAGAGAGAGAGAGAGAGAGGCCTGACTCGCCGACGTTAGCAGTTGTACATGAGTTCTGTCTCCGGGTTGTCACAGGATCCTGTTCACATTTCAACACCCCGCACGTCTGAGATCCGCCTCATCGCTGAAACACACCGGCCTGTCTGACTCCGTCTCCAACCTCTCTCCGCGGCCCCGGCCCCGGCCCCGGCCCCCCCCGTGGACAGGCAAGCCTCTCATTTGCTTGAGCCCCTTGTCAGACCGACCTCTTTGTCTGGCGAGGAGGAGCCGGGAGGAATAGCAGTCGTAGCCGTCGTCGTAGCACCAGGCTACACTTACTCGGCTCTCGGAGCAGCTGCCGTCAAAGCATCCAGCAGTGAGGCGTCGGGAGCTTGGCAGTGGCCGTCGACGCCTCGCCGCCACACTTCAGAGCAGAGTGAAATAAACTCGGGGATCGCCTCGGATCAAAAAACGGAGCGCGGCTTAGCATCTGTTTGGGTCCTTTTTTTAATATTCTATCCGGTGCCGTGTGTTGTTCTGGCAAAGCGCCGGCGGAGCCACCTGTTTGCTGTCACCGTAATCTTCCGCAATCCCCTGGACCGCCGCCCGCTGCAGTCTCAATTTTTGAAAACGCGCGCGCGAGAGGAAGATCTCCGCTGAGTGTTGCTGAAATGATTGCTCCGCTAAGTGGAAGTGATTTGTTTATGTTGCGTATTAAACTAATAGGTCTTCATATCGTTGTCAGGGTTCGATGTTTCAGAATGGAGGGGCAATATTGGCTTTGATTAGATGGCACCGCGCTGGCATGTATAAACAGATTGCCGCCGCACAGACTGCTGTCGTGTCAGGGGAAGGGGAAGGGGAAGGGGAGGAGAAGGGGTCGTCGTTTGATTGAGTTGTGATTTGTCAGGACCCCGGTCCCACGCCATCTGTACACGCCCCCCAGCATCCCGGTTGATTGAGATCCGTCCTAAAGGGTGATTAAGGCAAGAGACAGCCACGGTCGATAGCACACATATCAGCCTGTTACGTTTCATCCGCTTCATCCATTCGAAGGCTTGAGCGTGTTTCGAGGGCGAGCGGCGAATAGTAAACACATCCACGGGTGCGCTGTGCGCTTGTGTATTGATGTCTCCCACCGAAAAACAGAATTATGAGTTATGGAGTCACGGCTGCGTGGCAGATGATCGCTACGGTTCACGGACTCGCTCGGCACCGTCCCGTGGTACCCGCCAGTCCCCGCTTGCGCCTGTAATCCCCCTGCGCCCACCCCCTCCTCGCCAAACTGACCTTCAACCGTCCTTGAGCAAGAAGTTACGCCTTTCGCGCCGATACCTCCGTCGTGATCAATTGCTCGGATGCTTTCATCTCCTGGAGTTCGGATAGAGGGGGGTCTCTGAGGGCCCACGGGCTCTAAAAGGAGCCAATTCGACCGTTTACCCCTTGTTTTGCTTCTTTCT
>PIJE02007680.1:7500-11998 GCA_002895965.2 Coryphaenoides rupestris | reverse complement strand
GCGAAAACGCCAAGTGACATGATTGGCATAACATGATACACACGTGTGTAGTGATGTGTGTGTGTGTGCGTGTGTGTGGGGTGTGTATAACAGATGTATGCGCGATTGTGTGTGGCATGTGTGTGTAGTAATCCATCTGTAAACCTCTGTGTGTAGTCGCATGTGTGTAGATGTGCGCATGGTGTGTGTGGTAATGTGCTGTGTGCCGTCTGCATACATGTGTGTGCATGTGGCGTGACCCGCGTGTGTGTAGCTGTAACGTGTGTGTAATGTGGTGTGTGCTTTGTCTGCGGTGCGTCCTGTCGAACGCGCATGTACACTGGTGTGTGTGTGTGGTGTGCGTAGTGTGCCTGGCACGTCGTGTGTGGTGTGTGTGTGTGTGTGTGTGTGTGTACCTGCAGCAGACGCCAGCTGTAGCGGTGTGTCCGCGGTGCTCTCCTGTCCGTTCCGCACGGCCGCTCCCTCGACGCTCGCCCCCGCGTCCAGGAGGAGCTGGGGGGGGGGGGAGAGAGGGGGGGAGAGAGGGGGGAGAGAAGGGGGAGAGCGGTGGGAGAGATCCAGGGTTACACAAACCATCTGTTGCTCTGTGCTGTTTGACATAATGTGTCTGGTGCATTCTCCTCCTCACAGGGCTTCAGACTACACACAGACACACACACGACGTACACACAGACACACACACACACACACACACACACACACACACACATGCACACGTAGACACACACACACACACACACACACACACACACACACACACACACACACACACGGGCTGTCCTGGAGGTCCGGGTCACACAGTTCTGCACAGTGGCGTACTATTTGCATGTATGTATGTGTGTGTGTTTGTGTGTGTGTATCTGTCTGTCTGGCCACATGTGTGTGTGTGTGTCTATGTGTGTGTGTGTGTGTGTATGTGTGTATGTGTGTGTGTTGTGTGTGTGTGTGTGTGTGGTCACATGTGTGTGTGTCTGTATGTGTGTGCACATTTGGCAAGGTGTGTGTATATGTGTGTATGTTTGGTTGTGTGTGTATATGTGTTTGCCTGTGTGTGTGTCTGTCTGTTTATGTGTGTGTCTGTATATACATACTGTATGTGTGCGTGTTCATATGTGTGTGTGTGTGTGCGTGTGTGTTACCTGCACTACTGATAAGTGTCCGTGCAGCACAGCGTAGGTGAGCGCGGCCCAGTGGCGACTGTCTGGGTGGACTGAGGGGTGTTTGGGGGAGCAGGCAGGAACCTGGAGGGCAGAAACACCACGACATTACAACGGCTGCAATGTGTACAGTTTAGATTTGAGAGAGAGAGAGAGAGAGAGAGAGAGAGAGAGAGAGAGAGAGAGAGAGGCATATTCGCAGTGCATCCCCTGAAGCAGAGATATGTAAGATAACAATCATAGATTAGTAGACACAGAAACCACAGATTGGTTAACTGCCTTTTAATGATTCATGATTCATGACTTTGTAAAGCACTTTGTAACATGGATCTTGATTTTTGCTCTGTAAATAAAGGTGATTATTATTAGGAGTAGTAGTAGTAGTCGTAGTATTTTCATATATTTCAGTATTGTAATATCTTACCGCCACGTCGAGGTTGGCCCCGGCGTCGATCAGCATCTGGACCAGCGCCTCGTCCCCCGCGGAGCAAGCGTACATCAGGGGGGTCATGCCCTGTGGTGGTGGGGGGGAGAGAGAGGGGGGAGGTGGTGATGAACGGGCTGGTGGAACAGCTCCAGGCGACGGAGGGACTGGAGCGTCCGTGGAGTTCTGTAGACCTTGACCTACTGACCACTGGTTGACTGACCTGGATCCGAACTCCCACTTTTTCTAAGTACCACCTGGCTCTCGTAGTGTTCATCACCTGCAGCCTCCACCTCGCGTCTCCTCCGTGCTATCTAACCCTCCACCTCCCCTCTCCTCCCTACTATCTAACCCTCCACCTCCCCTCTCCTCCCTACTATCTAACCCTCCACCTCCCCTCACCTCCCTACTATCTAACCCTCCACCTCCCCTCTCCTCCCTACTATCTAACCCTCCACCTCCCTACTATCTAACCTCCACCTCCCTACTATCTAACCTCCACCTCCCTACTATCTAACCCTCCACCTCCCTACTATCTCCCCTCCTACTATCCCTCCACCTCCCTACTATCTAACCCTCCACCTCCCGTCTCCTCCCTACTATCTAACCCTCCACCTCCCTACTATCTAACCCTCCACCTCCCCTCTCCTCCCTACTATCTAACCCTCCACCTCCCCTCTCCTCCCTACTATCTAACCCTCCACCTCCCCTCTCCTCCCTACTGTTTATTCATCCGAGTTCTTCATCCCCCAACTTTACCTTCTCACGAAATCCTCTCATCAAAAAAACTAACATGACTGAACACTGTTGAAGGCGTGGTCTGCACCCGTGTACTGACGACACACACACACACACACACACACACACACACACACACACACACACACCTGGTCGTCCATGCTGTTGACGCCGTCGGGCCCCAGGAGGGCTATGGCTTGGCCGATGAGGTCGGTCCGTCCGCAGTTGAGCATGCGGAAGCCCAGGTCCAGGTGGAACTTGTCCGTGGCCGCTCTGGAGTCCAGACGCTTGAAGGAGCTGAAGCAGCACTCCGGTCTGAGAGGGGAGAAGCCACGGACACGAGAGATGATGAGGAATAACCACAACAAACTCTTATCTCAGACTAAACCGCTCTCTCCACTGCGAGGACCAAGCCAAAAAGACTTGGATGACACATAGGGAGTCGGAGACCGCTCAGTATGACACATGGTTGCGTAAGTCAACTGTAAATATTGATATTAGTATGTAATCTGTGAGGCAATGCAATTGCGGTTTTCTTTTTTCAAGAACCACATCCACTTCTTTGTTAAACACGCTGAATTAGGCAGAATATTAGTCAGTCAGTTGTATATTAGTCAGTCAGTTGTATATTAGTCAGTCCAGACTCAAATCTAAAGGGGACGGAGCTCAGGTCCCTGAGGCTCTGGAACGACCGTCTGAGTCAGTGTCTTCGTTTAAGTCTTTTCTAAAAACCCACTTTTACCGGAATATTCGAGTTGACCGTTTATTTTATTGGTTTTAATTTCTCGTTCATTATTTTAATTTAAATGTGTCCCCCTCGGGTATTTTTATTCAACGTGGCATTTTATTTAATTTTCTTCAGCGAAGAACTTTGTAACTCTGTTTTGATAAATGCTACATAAATCAATGAATAATAGATGAATATGATTATAATTATGACAACATGGCGGGGACGGGGAGGCGAGGTGTGCGGTTGTGTGTGTGTGTGTGTGTGTGTGTGTGTGTGTGTGTGGTGGTGTGTGTATGTCTCGGGGGTTGGGGACGGATGAGGTCGTTGGACTCACTTGAGCTGTCTGGGCTCGCAGTCCAGGCCGGGCAGCAGCAGCCTGGCCGTCTGCCTGACGTCGTCGCTGTCCACCAGCAGGCTGCGCCGATGCTCCGCGTGGACGATGGCCACCCGCATCCACTCCATCAGGGGCGGGAGCAGCAGGAAGGGCCTGCGAGTTAGGAACACAGGATGAGATAAGATAAGATAAGATAAGATAAGATAAGATAAGATAAGGCTTTATGATCATGTCTCCGTTTAAGCGGTAATGTCCATTTCAGAGTCGCTCAACAGCTTCCACAAGAGACTCAAGACCCACCTGTTCAGAGTTCACCTGGACTCTGCATAACCCCGCCCCCCCCATCCTGCTTTCCCTCTCCTAACCCTAACACTAACTTGCGTGTTGGTACGTCTTGGCGCTAAATAATAGTACTTAGCGTTGTTTAGCATATTGCATATTGCAGGTTCTTAGATATTGGTAATGCGCTCAGAATGGCACGTCTGCTCTTATCCCAGCTATTATGCAGGCAACCTAGCATTTATGAAACTTCTTCCTTGTTCCTTGCAATTATGAATGCTTAAAACCTGTTCTATTCTTATCTTTATGTACCACAGTGATATATTGCTGCCTCTCCTTCAACAAATGTAACTCTTTGTAAGTCACTTTGGATAAAAGCGTCTGACAAATGCCTCAATGTAAATGTAAATCAATCAAATTACAGCGATGACAAAACGCACACAAACCGTCTCTGTAGCTCACTGAGAGAACTCAACGTAATCTCACTCACTCTCTCTCTCTCTCTGTCTCTCTCTGTCTCTCTCTCACACTCACTCTGTTTGTCTCTTTGTCACACTTTTCTCCCTCTAATCACTTCAGCAAACAACCGATAACTGATACCGGCTAAACTAACGACGCTACATGCTCGTTAGCCGCGCGCGCGTGTGTGTGTGTGTGTGTGTGTGTGTGTGTGTGTGTGTGTGTGTGTGTGTGTGTGTGTGTGTGTGGATTGAGCACGGCGGTGAACAATAGCTCATTATGTTGCACTGGGACGGCCTCTCCTTTGTTCCTGCTAAGCATCATTCTCTAAAGTGTTTTCTCTCTCCTCTCTCTCTCTCTGCTCTCTCTCTCCTCTC
>PIJE02007680.1:0-2500 GCA_002895965.2 Coryphaenoides rupestris | reverse complement strand
CGACCCCTTCTTAAACCCCTCTTATAATCACCCCTCTTCAGGCTAATTCGCACCTCCACGCCGGACTTCACTGCTTCGCGACACCTGGACCGCCCGACCCCTACCTGTCATTGAGCCGGGTTAGTTACCCCGAAGGCTTCTTTAATCCCGAGAAGCACCGAGACCACCGTTTAGCATGACAACAGCCGAGTATAACCGTCGATAGTTCTGGGTGCTTGTGTATTCAAGAGCGCCCGCTAATAGACGCTGTGTGCGCGTGAATGGCGACAATAACTGTCATTCAATTGCTGCCGGACATAATGAGTTTGGATGGAAGCAAATGTTCAAATGAGTAGTCCGGTAAATGTGATTAAACTCAAACACTCTCTTTGCTAAACGCTATTGGCTACGTTCAACTTTACTCATAATGCTATTGGCTCCACAAAGTTTAAATCAGTTTTATTGCCATTTCACAACAGGAATGTGCTTTTGTGAAATTGGTGCATAATGTTGAACATCAAACAGAAAGTAATCATGGAGAAATTCCAAAAAATTCTTACAATTTTAGAAATATATCTACAAAATATATATAAAAAATGACATACTCACATTTCTGTAAGGCAAAGAGTACAACAAATGTACTCTTTGTAAGTCGCTTTGGATAAAAGCGTCTGCCAAATGCCCTCAATGTAAATGTAATAAATGTAATGATGAATAATAATAATAATAATTAACATCAGCATCCAAAGAAATGTGTGTGTGTGTGTGTGTGTGTGTGTGTGTGTGTGTGTGTGTGTGTGTGTGTATGCAAATGCAAACGCACATTAGGTGTGCATGAAATATACACACAAGTGTGTAACTGGAGGCTGTCAGCCGATGGACAGCTGAGGGGTCGTTAGGCGGGCGGGGGTCACTGCATCGGCCCTCCGGTGTTTACAGATTAATGGCTGTTTAGGCTGGCGGCTAAACTGCCCGTTAATTACTCTGATAATGAGATGCAGGGGGGCTGGGAAATCCGACCCCAGGACCTTCACCTCCCTTCCTCTGTCCCCCCCTTCTCTCTCTCTCTCTCTCCCATTTCCCCTCTCCCCCCTCTCTCCCTCTCTCCCATCCTCTCTCTCTGTCCCCTCCCCCTCTCAATTCAATTAAATTCTCTCTCTCCCTCCCTCTCTCAATTCAATGCAAAGAGCTTCATTAGCATGGGAATCATACGTTTACGTTGCCAAAGTGAGTAGCGGTGAATAAAAACAAATGTCTGTGCAATTACAGCCGAGTCCATTCTGCAGTACAACAAAACTGCGATATTACAGTCAAGTATATAAATAAGAGTATATGAAATGTACTTCCAGATTATCAACAGCAGAATTGTGCTTTTGTTGTGCAAATCTGAGTATACTGTATATTGGTAAGTAAAAAAAGGTAAAAAACTAAGTACCTAAACTAAGTAAATACAGTTAAGTAAGGGTAACATACAAAGCTAAGTTACAAGAAATTACAAAATACAAACAAAAAATACAAAATAAATTAACAGTTTTGAACTCCTCTCTCTCTCTCCTCCCCCTCTCCCCTCCCCCTCTCTCTCTCTCTCTCCCTCTCTCTCTCTCTCAGCTCTCTCTCTCTCTCTCTCTCTCTCTCTCTCTCTCTCCCCCGCCCCCCCCCCCCCCCCCCCCCCCCCCCCCCCCCGCCCCCCCCCCCCCCCTCTGAAGCTCTCACTTCAAAATGCAAAGCGGCTGCATGTCCAGCACAATTTAACAAAGTCTCTCTCTCCCCCCCCCCCCCCCCACCCCCCCCTCCAGGTGACCTGGTGTCGCGGGCGATGCACCACATGCAGCGTCTGAGCGCCGTGCGGCCGGGCCTAAGCCCCGCCCGCCACGCCCGCCCCCAGCAGTCCGTGTCCTGGTCGGCCGACGCCCTCCACACCCTCTACTACTTCCTGCGATGCCCGCAGATGGAGTCCATGGAGAACCCCAACCTGGACCCGCCTCGCATGGCCCTCAGCAAGGAGAGGTGAGACCGACCCCCCCCCCCCCCCCCCCGACCCCCCCACGCCATCACCATCCTGTCCTTCTCTAGCATGTGATTGGTCGCTTATTTCCAACGTGACCTTTAACCTATTTTGAGATACAGTACGTGCCATTGAGCAGCTGGGTAGCGATTCGGCCATCTTGCTCGAGGGTAGACTGTGGACATTGGGTTTCAAACCCGGAACCTTTCGGCTCTTGGGCGCCATTAGGGTCCCAAAAGTGTTATTAAGAGTTGAACGATGTATAACATGATAAAATACATTTACAATTATGGCATTTTAGGGACGCTTTTATCCAAAGCGACTTACAAAGAGTACATTTGTTGAAGGAGAGACAGCAATATATCACTGTGGTACATAAAGATAAGAATAGGGAAGGTTTCAAGCATTCATAGTTGCAAGGCTAATAGAAGCTTCACAAAGGTATAATTTACGTGTAAATGTAAGTATATAGTAGTTGCATTCATTAGCATAGAGTTAAACTTTGTGGAGCCAATA
>PIJE02007679.1:7500-11999 GCA_002895965.2 Coryphaenoides rupestris | reverse complement strand
CACCAGGGGCTTTCCTACTTTACCATCGAGCATGCGCACAGACTCATCCGCCACGTGTGTGTCCCGATGTGCCCCCCCCCCTCCCCCACCCCGTCCGCTGCTTGCTCGCTTCCCGCAGCCGGTGCCCGGTGTGCTTCCTGCCACCCCCTATTCCTCTTGCCTCCTGCCACTCCTGTCCGCCTCTCCTCTCTCCCCCCCCTTCCCTCCCTCAAAAGCCGAGCTGCCCGCTCCTCTTCTCTCCTGCTCCCTTCATCTCCCTCCTCTCCCCTCTCTCCTCTCTCCCTCTCTTCCTCTCTCTCCCTCTCCTCCTTCTCCTCGCCTCCTCCTCTCCTCTCTCCTCTCTCCCCTGCGTCTCCTCCTTCCCTCCCCTTTCTCGCCCCTTCTCACGCGTCTCCGAGCCGCCCACGCTGATCTCGAACCGTCCCTCCGGCATGACTCTACCCTGTTCCCCCCAGCACCCCTCATCGTGGTCCGCCCGCTCGCGGGCCCGGCCGCGGGCGCTGCCCCCCCCTGGGAGCGCGCGGCGGCCCGACGCGGGGCCGCCCAGGGCCCCACCTGCCCAGCTCGGTTTTGTGCGTGGTTTGTGTTGCGGGCCCGCCGGCTCTACGCCCCGCGCGCTCGCTTCGTCTCCTTGAGCCCCCCGCTCCCAAGTCGCTCGCTGCCGTTCCACCCTCTGACAGCGCGTCGGACCAACGCCTTCCCAGTTACTACACCCAGCCCCCCCTCACGACGCGCCCGACCAGTCCTCTATTCTCTGTCTCTCGTGCTTTCTCTTCTCTCTGTTCTCTCTCCCTTCCTCTCCCACCCTTCCCTTCTCCTTGTGTGTCTCGGATCTTCTCCTCTTAAAAAGACGACGCGATACGATGCAAACAGCCGCGAGCTGATTGGTCCAATCAGCTCGCGTTATGAGTGATCCCCTGTGTTTCCCCTAACGAGCATCACTTACCCGGCAACCTGAAGGGGAGATCACTTTATTTATTTGGATTTTTTTTAATTTGATTTATCTCTTCACTTATTTATCCGTGTTGTTTAGTCACATGATGCGCAGGACTTGCAAGATCTCAAACTAGGCCAGATATAAGCTGGAGGCCACATTTCTTTCTGCCAGGATTAGTTTATTTATTATTTATTATCTATTCATTATTTCATTCTTCGTTCTTAAATGAATGTATTTATTTATTCATTCATTTTTTTGGGTGACGCTCAGCTGCTGTGGTGTGTGATCGCAGAGAGAGAGAGAGAGAGAGAGAGAGAGAGAGAGAGAGAGAGAGAGAGGATAAAGATGGAGAGAGAGGGAGAGGGAGAGGAGAGAGAGGGAGGGAGAGAGAGAGAGAGGAGGGGAGAGAGAGGAAAAACAGAGGGAAGAGAGAGAAGAGAGAGAGAGAGAGAGAGAGAGAGAGAGAGAGAGAGAGAGAGAGAGAGAGAGAGAGAGAGAGAGAGAGAGGAAGAGAGAGGAGAGAGAGAGGGAAGAGAGAGAGAGAGAGAGAGAGAGGGAAAGAGAGAGAGAAGAGAGACAGAGAGAGAGAGATAGTCAATTTATTTGATTAGCCCATTTCTGGTTTACATCTTTTTTATTTTTTTATACACAATGAAATTCAAACTCATCTTGTTCGCCACCCCCCCCCGTGCCCCCCCTCCCCCGCGCCCCCCCACCCACCCACCCACCCGCTCCCAACTTCCTCTTAAAAAAGACCTCCGGGGACAAAGTGTCTCGTGACGTCACACATCACGTCGTCGGCGCGTCCCGGTTTTGCATTTTCACGTCTACAAAGAGCCCTTATACAAGCTGTAAGTAAGTCGACGAGGTTCACAGCACACGAATGGCACGGCATACATACAGTATATACACAAGGAGAACAAGAGCAATCCAGGGGGGGCCGCTTAGAGCTGCCAATTCATTAATGAATAATTATCAAACAGCATACGGGACATCGTTTTTCTTTTTTTGTTGTAATATTCTTTTCTTCTCAAAGTTTTTCAGTATTGATCATTTTCAATGTCGCAGAATAATGGAAAACAAAACTTGTTCTTGTTTCATGGTTCAGCTGATGGCGGTGATTCGATGTGAGGGGGATACAATGCGTCTTGTAAAATTGATTGATATATTTTTTTACATTTCTTTTTCTTTTGATGGATACGCGTGTGTGTGTGTGTGTGTGTGGATGTGTGTGTATGTACAGGTACGTGTTATGCGCGCGTGTGTGTGTGTGTGTGTCCGTGGTTCAAAATGCGGGGGAAGGGGAGATGTAAAATGGCCTTGATTCTAAAAATCTGGAAGCACTTTGAAATCATTGTTCAAATATATATATATCTATATATATATAGATATATATATATAGTGTTGTGTTCGGTTCTTTAGAACGTGGTACAAAACCAAAACAAACAAACAAACAAACAAACAAACAAACAAACAAGGATCTTAACACCATACTCAGTATATTGCTAGGGAATCGCAGCGATTGCGAAGTATCTCTACCAGGTTGCATTCTGGTCACCCGTCGTAGAATACTTGACGCCCTGTCGCCGTATTTTTAAGAGATTAAACTGTGAACAAACAACTGGGCTCCCGCGGTGAGCAAGAACTCCGTCGAGACACAAGTCCGAGCAGACGGCCGTGAGCCGACCATCCAAAAGCATTCTCTCGAGTTTGAATATTGACTCTGTCCTGTAGATACTGTGTCAGGTTCATGTCCACTTCTTTGATTTTTTTTCCTCATTGTTTTTTGAAAGTATTTTGGTCCTGCTTACTGCCCCCCCAGTGGAACGGAGTGAAACAACATGATAATAAATGCTAATAAATGCTCACTGTGGTCCAAAATGTCCTGGCGTCGTGCATGGGGTTTGAATGCGTGCACGTGCAGGTGTGTGTGCACTTGTGTGTGTGCTCAAGTGTCTTTTGTGGAAGAAGAAATTACATCATTACATCAACAAAAAGAATTTTGCCCCATTTGACCCCCAAGCAACACCCACACCCGTTTCATTCCCTGCCCCCCCCCCCCCCCCCCCCCCCCCCCTCCAACCCTCTCTCGGCGTCAAATCCACCCGGTTTTAAATCCAGTCCATCTTCCAATCAGCAGAACATCACAGCCGTGTCCTCACTTCCTGTGTGCTGATAAGATGTTCTCCGGGTGACGCACCCCCCATGGGAGTCTCGGGAGACAAAGTGTTTTCTTATCCAACTGTGGCGGTTTTGCTGGTCCGTTTGCCTGCCCCCCCCCTCCTCCCCTGCGGTTTGTTGTGATGATGATGACAGCTGCTCCGTTTGTCCTTGGGGACGTTCCGTAGAAGACACCAGACCCCCATCTCCCATCTCCCGGCCCCCCACCACCACGCCGCCATTACTGTATATCCATGATACCACCGGTCGCGGTTGCCAGGTTGTTCTTTCCCCCGCAATGGGTTTTTTTTTTAACAAGGTCAGCGTCGTTGGTACAGTTCTCGGTTCCAGTGCTTTAAAAGTCCCCCGACCCCTCGGACGGAAAGTGTTTCCCCTCTCATCATGCAGCGGCTGGACTTTTATCAAAGCCGCGGGCCGATTAAAAAAAAAAAACCCCACCAGCTATGAGCGCTCCTTCCCGTACGCATCATAAATGGCCACCTTTCATCAGCACAGAGCACACAAACTTCCCACGGGCCAACGGCTGTCACGTGGGTCTTCAGAGCTGGCGGAGTTGCTGATATAAATATATATATATACAGAGCTATTGCCTCAGAAAACCCCCCACACACACCTTCTCTTCTTCCTTTATTGTCTTAAAGAAAGGAATGGAAAAACCATAGCCGCAACAGAGAGGGCCGACGCAATGGCCGCCCGATATTTATTCATTTTGTTCCGTGTCGCCTCGTCTCCATGAATATCTCTTCATGTGCATCCTCTGTCAACCCCTTGAGACACTTTTAGCGGAGATAACGCTGAGGAGAGGAAGAGAGGATGAGAGTTGTGAGGGGGGGCGGGGGGGGCGGGGCGTTGGGATTGGGAGGGGGGTGGAGCTTATTGCTTTACAGTTGCATCCGTGTTCGTCTTTTTCCCGCCTTGTGTTTATATGTTTGTATTTCCCCCGGCTAACCCTCCGATGCGTTCTCTGGATTATAAAGAACAGACTCAGGCGCTTTGAGAAAAAAAAACGGCAAACATGCGGCACCTTGGGCCAGATAAAAGTCAAGCGAGTCAAGGGAAGAGAGAGTATGGGGGGGGGAGGGGAAAAAAGTATTCTTACTTTTCTTTTTTCAACCGACCGTAACGTTAACGCAAATCTCTTCTCCGCTCCAGCGCTGGTATTTGCATAACAGGGTCGCACGCGGACCCGAGGCCGGTCCGACGACACGAAGCCAACCGCTCGTTCTCTCTCATTCTCTCTCATTCTCTCTCATTCTCTCTCTATTCTCATTCCACGTTCGCCTGTTTCACAACACCTTTCCTCGCGCACGCATGCAGGGGGACGCAAAAAGGGGGTGACTTTTTAACGGCTTCGTGAAAATAGCTCGTATTTTTTTGTGTG
>PIJE02007679.1:0-2500 GCA_002895965.2 Coryphaenoides rupestris | reverse complement strand
AAAATTGCCAGGTTGCCTGCATAATATTTGGGATAAGAACCAGAAGTGCCATTCTGAGTGCATTACCAACATTCTAAAACTACAATATTCTACAACGATGCTAAGTACTATTATTTTATGGTCTGTGCCGGTGCCCTGTATGGTTTACCCACAACACTGCTTCTCTATGACTTATCTTTTAATTAAAAATACAATTATCTTTGTAATTCGAGGGTTATGTCATTCATGGCACAATTCACGGGGATCCAAAATGATTTGTCTCTCAGTCTCCTGAGTGTGTGTGTGTGTGTGTGTGGTGTGTGTGTGTCTTGACGGCTGGTTTATCCTATGGGCATCGATTAGGACAACGCACACCAGGTGTGCATGCAGCCTCACCTACAGCCCAGAGTCCTAATCAGCCTGAGTGGGGCGACCAGGTGAGACTGCTGACAGTAACAACAGCCACCAACCACACACACACACACACATACACACAGTCTCTGTTTCGCATACACATACACACACACACACACACGCACACACACACTAATTACCAATTACTGTAAACAAGGCAGAGATGTGTAAGTAATCAGATGACATCTGAGCACGAGAGGTCAACCTCAGCCCAGATGTTGCGGCCTCTCTGTTTCCATGGCGACGGTCGCTCACATTCACGCTACGACCGCAGCTGGTGAGGACCACCACTTCCTGTGTAAGGGCCTTGTGTGTGTCCGCCCTAACAGAGTCTGTCTGCTTCGTTGTCTCCACCCATTCCATACACCCACCCACCCCACCCCACTCCCTATGCTACTGCAACGCGCACATGCACACACACACACACATGCACACTCCCACACACACATATTCACACTCACACACCTACGCGCACACACACATGCATTCTCTCACACACACATCACACACTCACACACACACACACACACACACACACACACACACACACACACACACGGTGCACACACACACACACACACATGCACACACACACACACACACATACACATATGCGCACACATACATATGCGCACACACACACACACACAAACACACCCACTCAACATCCATCTCCCTCCATCCTTTCCCCCCCCCCCCCCCACCCAGATACAGCGGTGGGCCGGGACTACTACAAGAGCTACCCCGTGGTGGACTACGTGCACCGGCCGTCGCCTTCGCCCTTCCAGCCCGTCGTGGCGTTCCACCCCAAGGACAAGCCCTTCCTGCCCCCGCCGGACCTCCACACGCCCCTGACCCTCAGCCTGACCAAGCCCAAGATGGCCAAGACCAACATGCACCCGCTCACCGCCGGCTCCGCCTTCAAGGACTGGGACCCCAGCAAGAGCCCGTCGGCGCACGTGGGCCAGATGCACATGGGCCTGCCCGCCGGCCTGCTGGTGCAGCAGCAGCAGCAGCAGCAGCAGCAGCAGCAGCAGCAGCATCAGATGCACCAGCATCAGCAGCATCACCTGCTCAACTCCCAGGTTGGTCCTGTTGTTCATTAGTGTGGAGTGTGTGTGTGTGTGTGTGTGTGTGTGTGTGTGTGTGTGTGTGTGTGTGTGTGTGTGTGTGTGTGTGGTTGGTGGCTGTTTTACTGTAAGCAGTCTCACCTGGTCGCCCCACTGGTCGGCTGATTAGACTCTGGCGCTGTAGGTGAGGCTGCATGCACACCTGTGGTGCATTGCCTAATCGATGCCCATAGGATAAACCAGCCGTCAAGACACACACACACACACACACACACACACACTCAGGAGACTGTGAGACAAATCATGTTTTGATCCCCATCGAATTGTGCCATGAATGACATAACCCTCAAATTACAAAGATAATTGTTATTTTAATTAAAAGATAAGTCAAGAAAGCAGTTTGTGGTTAACATACAGGCACCGGCACAGACATAAATAAAAGTACTTAGCATTGTTTAGAATATTGTACGTTCTTAGATGTTGGTAATGCACTCAGAATGGCACTTCTGCTCTTATCCTATTATGCAGGCAACCTGGCAATTTTGAAACTCGCAACCTCGCAACTATGAATGCTTGAATCCTGTTCTATTCTCATCTCTTTGTACCACAGCAGTATATAGCTGTCTCTTTCAACCGATGTACTCTTTGCAAGTCGTTTTTTGGCCAAATGCCCTAAATGTAAATGTAAAATGCATCGCCTTAGTTTAACCTTAGCTTCAGTGACTCTGGGTAGCTTGTGGAGAGTTATAGAAAGCTATCATGTCAGTGATGCAACTTGTGGGTGTGTAGTCTTACACTTCAACAAACTGCACGTTTCTTGACTTGCAAAATATCTCTCGTTCAATGGCGGGACGGGATCGGAAAATCTCTCGCCGTTGACTACCATAGAAACGTTTTCCGAAATAAGAGAATGGAAGTCAGACAATGTGATTTAGGAATATGAGATTGTGTAGTTGTCTATTGACACGTAAGTTACATTGGAGATAACGCACGCACACACATAAAAGATGGAGTCGGTGAGATGATCTCAAGAGAAG
>PIJE02007678.1:0-12007 GCA_002895965.2 Coryphaenoides rupestris | reverse complement strand
ACCGCGTCTATCACAGTTGCACCGTGATCAGTCAGTGTGATGATGTCCTTGGCGTTCTCTTTTACTGTCTTCTCCGTGAGCACCAGCGGTTTGCTGCGCCAGGTAGCACTCGAGCATGCCATGTGGTCACATCCTCAAGTAACTTTTGAGGTGGGATCTGAAGCATCTCTTGTTTGTCCTTATGGATCACTGCGTAAAAGCATGACCACCTTCTAACTAATAAGTTAGAAGGAAGTAAACTAAAACACATGAAACATGATCAAAAAGGAACCTAAAAAAGTCAATTATGATTACATCAGGTGCGAACGTTGCTGCAGTCATTACAGTGACAGCCGTCCTCTGAATGGAATTCATTACATTTACATTTAGGGCATTTGTCAGATGCTTTTGTCCAAAGCAACTTACAAAAAGTGCATTTGTTGAAAGAGACAGCAATGTATCACTGTGGTACATAAGAATAGAACAGGTTTCAAGCATTCATAATTGCGAGGCTAATAGAGCGAGTTTCAAAATTGCTAGGTCAAGAGGATAAGAGCAGAAGTGTCATTCTGAACACGTTCCCAACATCTAAACATACAATATGCTAAACAATGCAAAGTACTATTAATAATGTCAAGATGTACAAATGAAGTTAGTGCTAGGGTTAGGAGAGGGGAGGGGGGGGTGGGGGTTATGCAGAGTCAAGGTTAATTTGGTAGTGTTGCATTTCTCTATGAGAAAAGGAGCAACAAACAAGTATTAAATAGTTGGGCAAATAAGGACTGCACTTACAGTCCTCTCACCAGTCTATTCCCATTGCGTTTGATGTCCTTGAAAGACTTATCCGGCCTATTGTCTACTGTAATGACATCCCTATATGGGTACATATTTCCCTAAACGCTCACACACGTACGCACATGTGTGCACACACACACACACACAAACACACTTAGAAACACAAATGATATGCAACCACACAGGGAGTAATGCCGTACTATAGGGTTCTCATACCACACATTGCATTGTAGTGTTCCCTGCATATTAATCTATATCTACACTTTGACTCCCGAAAATGAAGTGGCAAACAGACTAATTAAAAGGAGTTATCAATGTTTTATCCTTTCTGTCCCTTGCTATTGCTCACCACCGTGTCTGTTTGATTCATCATGTCACAAGAGATGGTGTGTGTCGCTATATGCCAAACTGGTGAAAACATTCATGTGTTGGGTAACAAAATCCCGCTCGTACAGCATTTGAATTTCCCTACATGTCAGTGGCTTTTGAGTGTGCCACCGTTGTGTGAAAACCTTTCCGACCGGCCAACAGTATCTTATTGTTGAGCTAAACTGGGCTGGGCATTGCCAATTCCCTCACATTTAATGAGCGCATGAATGGTAAAATGCATTTCTGGTGAATCATATCCATTTTCAGCCTCTCCGCGTTCCGATAATTGGATTATTGAAGTGCAGAAATGCATGTGCCATTATCTGTGAGAAAGGAAGAAAACAAAGTGTATTCCCTCTCACTTAATCAATATTTTCAGCAGTGATTCTTTGTAATGGTTAATCTATCATTTCTTGCTGTTGCACAACAATCACAATGACTTACCCCAACGTAGGCTACGACAAGGCTGACAAATACTATGTAGTATCTCAGAGTATAGCGGCGTATATAATAAAATATTAGTTAGTAAAGTGGATGCTTGTCGTAGCGGCATGGCAGTACAGGCTCTATTGGTGCATGCCATCGGTGTGTTTACAATGTATTATTTAACCTCGAAAATCTATTGATCTATTAACAAAACTATTCTCACGGGTATCGTTGACACCATCCTATCATTCATGTACGTATGTTTCATCTTGTAGCAACTTAAGACTCTCAGTCGACATATCAAGCCGAGTGTTGACTTACCATCAACGCTGTACATGTGCTCTCAGCTTTATGTAAAAGTACACAATTGCAGTAGAGCTTAATGGTCAAAACAAAATACATTGAAAAATAAATTAGATTTTCATGTCTGGTGTGTGTGGATGTACAGTATGGCTCTACATTGGGGGAGCGGTTAATGTTAAGTGAACATCAAGTCACCTTGTCAAACAAACCATGAATCCCTTCAGAAATATTGGAATAGAAATGTTTTATTTTCCGGCATCTTTACGCATCATAAATACATCTTGTATTATGTTGGTTTGTATGTTGGCACAGTTTTGAAGCAGGATGTGTAATTACATAGCAAAAAATAAAGCCTTTGCTGCTGCATATTGTTGTTGAGACTAAAATAGGTTGTTTCTCCTTTTAAAATAATGACCCTAAAATAAGTTTTGTTTTAAGTTAGAAAGGTATTGGATATTCATCAGTTATTCACGCGCCGATTACAGCAATCTGACTTACTGTATGTGTTGAGTGACTCATGACAACTTGGTCGACGAATACTCATTTCACTGCAAATCCTGTATGTGACAAATGTTGGGCAATATTGCATAATCAACTGCATTGGTTTGTTTCCCCTGGTAGTATATATGAAACTAAGGAAAATGAATGCACATAAAGCAGATACACCTGAAACGGCGCCTTAGCAGCCTAATAAACATGCTCTACAGACTCGCTAGTATTTGTTTTCCATTTATTTTAGTTTTTGGTAATTTTTGTTTTCTCCCTGTTTCAGTGTCCACACAACAGCTGGTCCAAGCAGCCACTTCTTCTGTCCAAGTGTGTATCTGTGTGTGAAGCATTGGTACTGATGTGTGAAAGGGCTGTAAGGTAGCACACACACAACACACAGGCGTGCACACACGCACCACACACACACACACACACACACACACACACACACACTCACACATACACACACACACAGCACACACACGCACACACACGCACACACATGCACACACACACACACACACACATGCACACACTCACACACACACAGACACACACACACACACACACACACACACACACACTAGACCTCCTGTTCTCTCGCTCACCGTCTCCTAATGTGAGAGAATATTCAGCGACTCTCGTGTTAAATATTTGTCCATGAATGAGTCATCGTTAGAGAAAAGTCACCAAACACACCAGACCAATGATTATTATGGAACAAAATCACCTCCTATAAATCAATAAAGACCCATGCCAATCCTGCACAGTCTCACAGATAACGACCACAGCACACATATGAATCCACACACACACACCCACACACACACACACACACACACACACACACATGAACACACACATCCGCACACATACGCTCAGCAACAGAGTCACTGTGCTCTCTTCATTAAGCTCCTGTTTGAAGCTCCTGTGTGGTTTTGTTGAGCAAGCCGCCTTAAGGGTGACACTCAGAACCTGGCAGACGCCACCACCACCACACACCACCACCACCACTGCTGCTGCCCACGCAAGCGCTGAATGATGCGTCACGATGTGGACAGGGTTGTGTGTGGCTATGTGAGTTACGTGTGAGAAACACTCCTCCACCGAAGCACCCTGAGTAGGGCGGGAAGCAGCCGGACAATTTTAAGGAATTTTTAGGAACGCTATGGTACAGATTTGGATTGAAAAGACGCTGGCTCCACTAGCAAAGGCACAGAGTACAGTCTCACCACACATGAGGACAGTTCCTTATTGTCACAAAGCAGTATGTTTTTATGCGTAGAGCCCTTAACAATTACATTAACAGTCTCAAGGGCTGTACGCTGGGGCCTTCAATCTATTACTAGGATCACACGCAATCGATCCAACTGTTTCACACAACCACACATATCCGGGCTAGAGATAAAAGACCACATGGCTAGATGGAGCAAAAGTGGAACACTATCAATTCGACCGCCAGATACTAAAGTCGTTACTAGTATGTGTAGCTGGAAATGTATGGGGTGTGATTGGGTAGTTGGTGATGGTTCTGCTGATCTTAAATGTGTGTGGCCTATGGATATGAGTTGGTGGATAGATATATAGCAATTCGGAAGGGTGACGTTCTGGTTAAAGGGTCGTACATACTGCTCGAGATCCGCTGATGGATCCGTGTGTGTCCATCCGCCATGGTACATTGGATGGTCTGTGTTTTCATGTTCAATTTTTGTTGGTGGGAGCAGAACGGCATCAAGTGGTCGAACAGCTGCTAAACATATCACAGCCTCGGACTAAATAGTAACTGTCCACAGATCACTGGCTCACACTCGACTCACTCAACCCCACTACATAGTTCTCCTAATGAATACATTCTACAAAAAGACAAATGCACTATGAGCAAAAAGACAAACAAACCAGCTCCAACCTCATCCTCTGCGGTTGCCTTACTTATTGTTTTCTCGGTGGGGCCATGTCCTTTTTTCAGTTTGAAGATGACAGTAGAAAACAATATTAAAAAAGAAGGTGCGACAATAAGCTGCAACTACCCAAGACTGCTGGACATTGACGGGGTGATGCTGGGCCTGGAGAGAAACAACCTGAAAACCATGTGTGGGGGCCATGAAGGAAGATGCGTTAAAAGGACTAAGCTAAATTTAGTGTACAAACGTGGTTGTGTGAGTAAGGAAGGCCTTCGGTGGCGGTCTGGTAGAGCTCATAGAGGGTAGCAACAAAAAGCTGTTGTGCATGAGAGGGGTGTGAGAGGTAAACCTGCATCGCACGGTGACACATCAGCCAACTTGAGCCGCCAGGCTGATGGTTGGCTGGGCCACTGGGGTGTGAGGGGCGCGTTTGCCAGGCTGACGGTGCCTGTTGTAACCCTTTCTCCTCTTCTTTACGGTCATCCGCCATGAGTTAGGTAAGCAGCACTATATTTAGCTGCGAGCTGAGGCATCTACATAATACAGCACAGATATATGTACCATTGACTATGAATCACAATGCCGAAAACATTGGAGGTTCAGTTATCTAGTTGACGGATAAAATAGAGTAGATTTAGGCCATAAGAGAAACTGTGAATAACTTCTATTTACATTTCTGGAATTCTTACGTGTTTCTTATGCGGAGCGTAGATACATTTATTATATAAATTTAAGCACACAGCATACAAGGGAGGGCTAGATTGACCATCGAAGAGTACTCTTATATGGTACTCGGTAATTAATAATATATAAGGTTAGGGATATATTTACGCTTTAACAACGGTAACAATTATGCATCAGCAGTAGATAAGGGCTGTTAAGATTAGAATTGTCCGCTGACTTAACTCAGTTTGATATTTTTGAGTTTTCCGAAGCGAGATACTACCAACTATTATGGTTTCGAGCAGGAACTCACATTTCACATGGGTATAATTATTCACATCACACGTGGTCTCTCATTCTTTTTTACCGTTGACCTAAAGATCGTTGCTCAACTACCACACATTACTAAGAAGTATCAACACTAATGCAAAAAGTAGCAGTTAACAGCAACCTTTTTTATATTGCAATATTCTAAAGTCAGCCGGGGACAGCTGCAGAGAATTGAGTGAGGATTGTACGAGATGTGGTATCACCAATCTCTCGAGAGAACAAACTGGAGGAGCTTGAGCACGCGCACGGCATAAGTCCCTGTCACAGAGAGAGAGCTAGAGAGGATATTGATTCGACTCGGGATTGAATTTGTTTCATTTTGGAAACAGCTACCCGCTGCCTCACTGTCTTAATGCTGCTCATGACACTTGTTTCTTGCCTGGAGGGACTTCACAGGGATCTGATGTGAGATATCCTTCAAATGCAGAATATATTTTGGGTGAAGCATGCATACATCAGCCTGAAGATTCACATTACATTTACATTTTGGGCATTTGGCAGATGCTATTATCCAAAGCGACTTACAATAAGTACATTTGCGGAAAGAGCCAGCAATATATTGCTGTGGTACATACAAATATGAATAGGACAGGTTGAACATGTGAACATGAAGGAAATAATACCTATAAATGTACGTATATATATATATATATATATATATACACAAATGGTATGCTGCACGGTCATGGTCAAGTGACGCCGAGGTGCAGTCAAGGCGTGTTCACTCGATACATGGTTGAGGTAGGTGCTGTGTTTAAGAAAACGGCCACAATCCGCTACGGATGAAAACATTCTGGCTTGTTGAAGTTAATTTCAACTTCGAAGCAAGACCCCTTCTCTGCGGCAAACTCCATCATCATTTTGACAATTGAATTAACGTGAGCTTGATACAAACATTCAGTATTTCGTATTGTTTGTGCACAGTAATATATTATCATATCATTCTCGGTATCAGTTACTCCAAGATGCAACACTCACCGTCCTTTCTTCACCATTATTATTATGCACTAATTGTATTACCAGGCCTCATAAAATTCCTTGGGCTGCCCAATGCCGCGAATTGTATGGTTCGCAGAGCCTCGAAAGCCCTTATCTTGCCGTCACTCATAGCGCCCCTCCCTTTTCTCTTCTTGAGATTATTATACTAGACTGTCTCTATTACCCTTATTTCTCTAGTGCCAATGTAAACTAGTATAGAGTAAACAATCTGTTCTCTGTCTTGTATTTTTTAGTGAGTGTATACCTGTACTGGATTCAGTTATCTCTCTGACATTTCTGCACACTTTCTCCATCAGAAAATTGTGGATACACGTTGTGTCCACATGTGTCTCAAGTGAACACATTGATGAGAGTGCAACGACTAGGGGAAAAGGAATTCAGGAAGCCGGTCCACAGGGGCCATAGCGATAGTGGCAGATCTGTGACCCTTCCCTGTGGTAGAGACTACAGGGTTGAAGAACACATGCTTGTCCCGCAATACACCATTACTTCCAGCACACATTATGCCCAGACTGTTATGCCTGTTATACAACAAAACAGAAGGACACATTGAAAAGCCTTCTCTTGCACCAACTATAGATGTCTAGTTGGACGTCTAGAGCTACAGAGGGCTACCTTACTGCTTACTGCAGACTGGGAGACAGCCCAGTCCTGCTTTGGATTCATGTTGGTAGACATATTGTTAAAAAAGTGGGACTATTTTGTTTACGGCATGGCTGTTTGACTTAATTTTGCTATGTGCTGCTGATCTATGCATAGATCAAGTTAATCTAAGTTTAAGTAATTTTTTTCAATTATAGTTTAAAATTATTGTTATGTAACAAAGCAGGCACCAGGGTTTTATTTATATTTCCATATGCTGCTGGTAGCAAACCTTGACACCACCCTACTGCATCCTCCTGAAACGTCCATCCATCCATCCATTCTCGTCCGCTTATCCGGGGCCGGGTCGCGGTGGCAGCCGGCTAAGCAGGGCCCCCCAGGCTTCCTTCTCCCCAGCCACACTCTAGTTCCTCCTGGGGGATCCCGAGGCGTTCCCAGGCCAGACGAGATATATAATCCCTCCAGCGGGTTGGAACGTAGATGGACCTGTAAATCGAAAGCTTCGCCTTCCGGCTCAGCTCCCTCTTCACCACAACGGACCGGTACAGCGCCCGCATCACTGCAGACGCTGCACCAATCCGTCTGTCCATCTCCCGCTCCATTTTGCCCTCACTCGTGAACAAGACCCCGAGATACTTGAACTCCTTCGCTTGAGGCAGCAACTCACTCCCAACCCGGAGGGAACACTCCACCGTTTTCCGGCAGAGAACCATGGCCTCAGACTTGGAGGTGCTGACTCTCATCCCGACCGCTTCACACTCAGCTGCAAACCGCCCCAGTGCATGCTGGAGGTCACGGTCTGATGTAGCCAACAGAACCACATCATCTGCAAAGAGCAGAGATGCAATTCTGAGGTCCCCAAACCGGACACTCTCCTCACCTCGGCTGCGCCTTGAGATTCTGTCCATGAAGATCATGAACAGAACCGGTGACAAGGGGCAACCTTGGCGGAGTCCAACACCCACTGAGAACGTGCTTGACTTTGTGCCGAGAATACGGACGCAGCTCGCACTTTGTTCGTACAGGGACCGAATGGCACGTACCAACGGCCCCGGTACCCCATACTCCCGTAGTACCCCCCACAGGATTCCCCGGGGGACACGGTCATAGGCCTTCTCCAAGTCCACAAAGCACATGTAGACTGGATGGGCAAACTCCCATGCGCCCCCCAACAACCCTGCGAGGGTAAAGAGCTGGTCCACTGTTCCACAGCCAGGACGGAATCCGCATTGTTCCTCCTGAAGCTGAGGTTCGACAATCGGCCGGAGCCTCCTGAAACGTGACTTTTGTTAGTTTTTTCACATTATCACCATATTATTTATTTTGGATGATTGGCACCAACTCAGCCACTACAGCTGCAAACAGCAATTTGGGATCATAGGCCAACATAAGCAAAATAATTGACTAAATTAAACCCTTGCAAACTTGTTCTAAATAGCGACATTTACAACTAAATGGCAACATTTGTTCCACACAAACTCACTATCGAAGAAGATGTGTTTCCTTACACCACAACAGACTCGTGGGATGTGGATAAAACTCATTGGACTTAACAAGATTAATAGCATGCTGATTTCCTTCAGATCACTCAAATATCAAACATGAGGCATCATTACACATTATTGGTTCCCAAACCATTTTGATATCAGAAATCAATCAGTGTAGGGACGATCTAAAAAGAATGAGTAGTGTAAATTTAAAAGAACTAAAGTTTACTCTGAGACCCTATTAAGTGGGATAATAGTGGCTTGCGTTCAAGGCCACAAGGTCCACCACCGTTGCAGCAGAGCAGTAGCAATAGTTTTCCACCCTCCAAACTGCCAGAAATCTGTCCAAAGTTGAGTGTGTAACTGACGGCCGAACTATTGGTTGGGACTGTCCGACAACGCCTTATATCTCACTTAACTGCTAGCTAGACATTGCCAACCAAACTGTTAGGAGACTTAGGTGGAAGGGAGAGACGTTACTCTCTCCCACTGATTGCCGCTAGTGTGCGGTGTTGGTAGGAGTCTAGCAGCTCTGCGTGCCTCGATGTCCGCCGTTCTCCCCTCCGTCGTCGTCGCTCTCGTCCTCGTCGTCGTCCTCCTTCCCGTCGTCGTTCTCTTTCTCCCACCTGCTCCACGCCAAACCATCTTAATTGTTTTTTTGCACAAAATAAGTCCCGCCTCTTGGGAGTAGTCCATTCGCTCATTCAGCTCCAGCCTCTCTCTTCCTTGGCTACCCGACCTGCCAGTCCACCTCGCCCATAGCCCCCAGGTGTCATTCATATCCACTGATTTGGGGCAGCGGGAATGAAGTGAGGGTCACGTAGGAGACATTATGCACAACATACTACAAAATAAAGGCATGCGGAAGTCCAATCAAAGCAAACACAATAAGACGATCATACAGAATAGAATCAAAACCATAAGTGCACTGCAACCAAAACAGAACAAATATGAAAATAAAGAACATTTGTCTCACACCATTGTTACAGGGTTGCCATCATCAGAGATGGCCAGGAACCAGACACCTCAGACCACTTCATGGTGGACACAAATGTCAAATAACTTTGGAATTGACTTCCACAGATGGATTTGTTTGACAGATTCTTCAGGGTTTTGTTTGGTTAAGATCAGGGTAAGGGACCGATCGGGTTGCATTGGGAATTCACGTTGTGACAGTTTCTCTCTCTTCCAATAAATAGAACAAGTTTGATGAGGTCATTTTATCCCTTTTGTTGGGCTTGGCTTTTGTATGTACATTTTTTGAAAGTGGGAATTTTATTATTAGTTGACGTCTGGATGCAGTTGCATTGCACAACATTTCTAAATTATGGATTCATGTTGACTAAATCACTAAATTGAGATGTTTCGATACCATACATTCAATTGATGGCATTGATGGCTCACTCTTGCTATATAGTGATACTATTATATGATGGTCTGTCTACCTGTCTACCAAAGTTTTGGACATTTTGATTTCTGTGTGAACTCCCTTTTTGTCACTTACCTGAGCCAGGTTGTGACAGTATATACATATAAAACATAAAAAGATAATAATGTGCAGGTCAGGATCAGAGACTATTGTATTTGTCTCATTTTAACTTTTTGTTGCATCTTCAATTGGACATGATTCGATTCATGTTGTTTGAATATCTATCATTGCTTCTGTACATAACATGCAAGTACACATCTTCCACGAACAGACACACACACATGCACACAGGCACAAACACAGTACAAAGGATTGTATTCTTAGAACCTGTCAAAGTAGTGACCTAACGAACTGAATCACAATCAAATAGTATTGTAGAACATCTCACTGGTCGCTGTACTTTAACTCAAACAAAAAAGGCAGCCTTTGAATTTTTATGGGGGACTATCCTTAAGCAGTATATTTGGAGATATTTGGAATAAAATATTTTTTTAATTGTGGTCTGATTTGACCTCACTAGAAAAGATTAGGAAAGTTCCGAATTTATGAATCCCAAACGGGACATTCTGTTGTCACAGCAAAAAGTACAGGATATAAGTACAAAGAGAAAACATTTAAAATAAAGTAAAAAAATATGTACAAAATATACAAAAAATATATCAAATAAAGGAGTGTTCAATTAGATCTTCATGTTTTATTTGGGCCAGTGTCCAGTTGTATAGTTTCCAATACCATCTATGTTTCGTAAGGTCCAACAGATAAAAGTCCCCGGAGGTCTTCTGTACACTAGTCTAATTATATGATGCATTGCTGATTGCTTATGTTGCAGATTCTTGCATGGTGTTGCTGCACGGTGTCCAATTATGGTTAGCGATATTAAATTGAATATCTGAGCATGCATGTGGGAGCATCGGTGCATGCATATAGAGGCATAACATTGCTTATGGGGCACTTGATGTGTGTGTGTTTGTGTTATTGCACTATTCACCTTGTGTGTTTATTAAACGATGCTCATCTGGTCTTGTTTTGATTCACTTAGCCCAGACTCTCGGATAAAATGCTGTGCTGATTAAATGATGGCTTTGTGTGGACCATGAGACCGTGTCTCTATCCTCCCGTTTGCGATGATGCGAGTATATTTGGTTCATCAGTGATCTGTAGTCTGTGCACTCGATTGTGTGGGCTGGCGCAGCTTAAACAGCCTGGGCACGATGAGCACGTTCCTCACTTTTTGGCTTTGCTTTTTGTGTGGTTTCCTCGCCGTTCTGTCGGCGGGTACGATGCCAGCAAAGTAAGATGAACAGAGGTGAAGTACCGAAGTGGTGCCAAAGCACTTAGCGACGCAACAAGTATCGCCACTTAAGCTTAAACATTCTGGTGTTTCCCTGTTGGAGATTTAATTCTCTGCGAATGCATACTTCAAAGTCTGGACCTCAACCTTAAAGATCCTTATCCTTCCACATATCTCAGGGAGGTTCATTTAGTGACACGGAAACGGCAACATATTAGCAGCAGCCCATAATAACTGAAGGTTCTCCTCCTTCCTTTTTGTTATCAGGCTGCTGCTTGCTACAGTAGCAGACTCCCCTCGACGTGATGAATTGCCATCGCCATGCGTTTAAAATAAAGCCACAGAATATTTACCGAGACCATAAGCTCGGTACCACTGAAATTTATGCTTGCTCTCCACCAAATGGTGGGTGATGGATTGAGAGTGAGAGGGCTATAAAGTGCAGTGTGTATAAGTGACTCCTCTTGGAGGCCGGAGGTGTAGCAGCAGCAGCAGCAGCAGCAGCAGCATCGCCAGACTAGTGAGATGACACAGTGAACGTACATTTCCCATGTCAAGAGCGCTCGCGAGAGGATCATTAACCAGACATGAGCAGTGTGTGAGAAAAGAGACTGTGTGTGTGTGTGTGTGTGGGCTACATTTAGCTTCATGGCAGTCGTGATGAGTTTCTTGGTTAACCACATGTCAAATTCCTATAGGTGGCAAATCAAGCATGATGTGTCATCATGGCAGACCACAACCGTGTTGTGTGCACAGATTCGTGCTTGCCTGCGTGCCTTTTTGAGTGCACAGCGGTCGCTCAGCGAGGGCGTCGTGCGGGAGGCGCATGCGGGGGGGCGGGGGGGGGGCCATGATGAGCACATCCAGCATGGTGCAGCAGGCACGCTGACAAAGCACAGTGATTTAGCCATGTCAGGAGAGGCTGGATCCTCTCCTGGACCCC
>PIJE02007677.1:2500-7500 GCA_002895965.2 Coryphaenoides rupestris | reverse complement strand
ACATTCCTCAATTAATTTACAACACAGAATCACAGCGAAAGGCGAAAAGAAAGACACGTGACATTAATTAACGAGGTGAGCCAAATCTTTAACGGTGATTAAAAACGTGTTATTTTTTTGGGCGCAAAAAACAACAAAAACCAAAACAAAAAAAAAGCCGAACTGAAAGGAAACCGGTTCTCGGAGATTCCGAACGGATCAAGGAAAAAACGGTCCTCGAAAAAAGACAAGAAAACTTTAGTTCAGCGGTTATAACGTGAAGTCACTTTGGATAAAAGCGTCTGACAAATGCCCTAAATGTAAATGTAAATGTAAATGTAAATGTAAATGTAGATCTAAAGGAGACAAATGTACAATATAAAGACGCATTTTGTTCGTGTATTCGTAAATCAAGAGGCTTCACCGTCTAATAGATTAGAGATTGGATTCCTTATGAGGAGAATATCGATCGCTTGAGCCGCTTCGGTGACTCAGTTCTTCTGTCCGTTCATCCGCGGAACCCGTGTCCCCTCTGTCCACCCGTCCACCCGTTCACCCGTCCACCCGTCTCCCCATCTCTCTCTCTCTCTCTCTCTCTCTCTCTCTCTCTCTCTCTCTCTCTCTCTCTCTCTGCATGCACTTCTTAAACGTACGCTTTTTTTTTTTTTTTACGTTGTGTGTCTGTCCTCCGCCATCTCGGAGATGAAGATGAAGATGAAGATGTATTCGCTCCGGCGAGGCCGAGCCCCATTCAATATTTCTAATGACGGAGATTTCATTTGATGTTCTTCTAATGCCATCAAGACGAATGCCTCAGACCGTCGGCCAATATCGGAATCTGCTTCTTTTTTTTTGGGGTTTATTTCCATCTCTCCGTCTCTCTGTGACTTTATCTTCGCTCTCCATCCGTCTTTTCCACACGTTTGTTTTTTTTTCCTTCTTCTATCGTTCAAATTATGTTCAGGTACTTACTTTCTCTCCTCTCTCTCTCTCTCTCTCTCTCTCTCTCTCTCTCGCTCTCTCTCCCTCTCTTCTTCTTCTCTCTCTCTCCTCTCTCCCACCCCCCTCTCCCCCCCCCCCCTCCCTCTCTCTTTCCTCTCCCCCCCCCTCCTTCTGCTTATTTCTGCTTCTCTCTCTCCTTCTTCCTCTCTCTCTCCTCTCTCTCCTCTCTCTCCTTCTCTCTCCTCTCCTCTCTCTCTCTCCTCTCCCCTCTCTCCTTCTCTCTCTCCTCTCTCCCTCTCTCTATCCCCTCTCTCCCTCCCTCCCTCTCTCTCGCTCTTTCCCTCTCTTTCTTTTTTCTCTCTCCCTCTCTCCTCTTTCCCTCTCTCCCTCCCCTCTCTCTCTCTCTCACATTCCTTCTTCCCCCTTTCTCTCTCTCTATCTTTATTTCTCTCTCTCCCTTCCTTTCTCTTTCCCTCTCCTCCCCTCTCTCCCTCTTCCCCTTCTCTCTCTCTCTCTCTCCCACTTCTCTCTCTCTCCCCTCTTCTCCTCCCACTCTCTCTCTCTCTCTCCCTCCTCTCTCTCTCTCTCTCTCTCTCTCCTCTCCTCTCTCTCTCTCTCCGCCTCATTCTCCTCCTCCACTCTCTCTTCTCTCCTCACTCTCTCTCCTCCACTCTCTCTCTCTCCTCCCTCTCCTCTCTCCCACTCTCTCTCTCTCTCTCCCTCTTCCCCCTCTCTCTCTCTCTCTCTCTCTCTCCTCTCTCTCTCTCTCTCTCTCTCTCTCTCTCTCTCTCTCTCTCTCTCTCTCTCTCATCGCTTCAATTCCTTCGCCTTTCCACCCGCTCTCGATTCGGGAGTGGAGGGAGGGGGAGTGGCTGGGAGGGGACGGGACACGCCTCCTAAATCACCATGGCAGGCTTGACCTCGCCGTGGTGGCGGCGGCGGCGGCGGTAGCGGTTAGCGGTTAGCGGCGGCGGCGGCGGCGGCGGCGGCGGACGGGCAGCTAGTGGAGCGTAGAGGGGGGGGACCTCCGTTGATGGATTAAGCCTTCCAGATTGTCACTTCGGATTAAAGACAAAGAATATGAAACAAAGTAATGAGGGGGAAAAAAGGGGCGGTTGTGCGATTGGTCAGTAACTCCTCCCAGAACTCCCAGAACTCCCAGAAGTGACCTCAGGCACACCACAACCCAGGCATCTGGCTCCATAGCATCATGTAACCACCATGACGAAAAATATACCTTAGACACCATAGACATCTCTAAACTAAGACCTGAAAACTTCAACCTTAAAGAGGAAGAGGAGAGATGGAGATGGGGCGGTCTTTTGGGGGAGACCGCCGCCCCGTCGTCACGGCAACAAGACATGTGAGACACGAGGGGTCGCGCCTTCTTTCCCGTCCTTCCGTCTTTCTTTCAGTCGTTCCTTCGGACAAAAAACCAACGCTTGCGGGAACGTTTGTCCGAATAAACGGCGAAAACAAAAAGGAACGCTTCCGTGTCCCCGCGTCTCCTCTGCGTCCTGCAGACGTCGGCTTCTGACGTAGTCACGGGTCAATAGGTCGCGCGGCAGTAGTTGGCCGAAAATGAAAGGAATGAACAGCGTTACGTTTGCGGGGGCCGTATATATATAGACTGTATATATCTTTGCATCCGGACCCCAGCTATGGATGGGTCGAGGTTGTGTTAAAGAGACCTTGTCCGGTTTTCCTGTATACATCCAGAGACTCCGACGGAATAAAAAGGCCTGAGGTGCTGAGAGAGAGAGCGCGTTGCGGGTGTTGTGGGTGGGCTTCGTTTCATGTAAGCGAGGTTTTTCTACAAAAAAAGGAAGTCCCAGTCGGGAGAATGAAAAAGGGCCCTCCTCATGGCCTCAGAAGGGTTTAGAGTCCATTGAAGACCCTCCAGGCCACTAGACCTCATGTGATTCAGTCTGTGGGGGGCAATCCCTGAACCCGTGTCTTGCAAAGCGTCGCCCTCCTGTCTCCGGCACCGCCACTCAAACACACCTGTGACCACTTAGCTGGCAACGCAGGTGTGTGTGTGTGTGTGTGTGTGTGTGTGTGTGTGTGTGTGTGTGTTTGAGGACATGTCTCTCTCTCTCTCTCTCTCTCTCTCTCTCTCTCTCTCTCTCTCTCTCTCTCTCTCTCCCCCCTTGTGTTTTTTATATCCGATGCTTAAGTGTGGATGTATTTATGACGTGTGTATGTGTGTGTGTGTGTGTGTGTGTGTGTGTGTGTGTGTGTGTGTGTGTGTGTGTGTGTGTGTGTGTGTGTGTGTGTGTGTGTGTGTGTGAGGTGTGTTTGTGTGTGATTGTGTTGCTCTAACAGCAGGAAGACCATAACATATTAACAGGAGGGGAACGGAACAACTCATCAGCCCACCGGCACACACGAGTACGTCACAATCATACAGCACTGCGAGGCGCGAAGAGCATAGGTGTGTGTGGTAGGTGAGTGATGAGAGCTCGTCGAGCGTGTCTCGTGGTGAGTGTGTCTGAGGTTCGCCTTGCTGTGTGTGTGTATCTGCGTGCCTTTTTCTCTGTGTGGCGAAGAGGAGTGAGCGCGTGCGCGGGCTTTCTTCGGATTCATTCTGAGCGTCACTGTGTCCATGACAAGCAATACACACAAACACACACACACACACACACACACACACACACACACACACACACATACATGAACGGCGGGCGGTGTTAGACACCCTGTGTGCAACGTGTCCTCTGATTTCTACGTCAGGTGGATCACAGGGGGGTGTCTCAGTGGCACAGCCGGGGCCGGGGGGTCGCGGGGGTCGGCAGCTCCAGACCACACACACACATCACACACACTCGGCAGATCCTTTTTCGTCGTCTTGGGAGAGGTGTCGCAGCCTGCGGCGGCAGATCCTGTCTTCAAGGCCTCCCGCGGGGGGAAGGTATCGTCGGGTGAAAGCGTACTAAACGGACACCATGGACTCACGGCAGCGATCCCGTTCCTTCTGAAGGAAGCGGACTTCCAAGGCCACCCGACGACGCCGACTCGGCACAAAAGAACATTTTGTGTTTCGAGTTTACAACCCGCTGAACGCGCGACAATGGAACGCCAGTGTGTGTGTGTGTGCGCGCCCTTTGTTTCTTTAAGACCGTTACCGATCGACGAGGCTCTTGGAGATGAGAGAGAGGTAGAAACTTCTAGTGTGTGTCGATGGATATAATATATTTCCGACCCTGTGGTTGAATCAGGACCCCGATCCTTGCCATGGTTGGTACAGGAAGTGGTATCACCAGAAGGGGCGTGGCTTACAGAATGTGTGTGTGTGTGTGTGTGTCTGTGTGTGTGTCTGTCTCGCTGACGTGTTGGTTGTTACCTTGCATGGTTGGCACCGCCGTCGGTGTATGAATGGATGAACGTGAGGCGATACTGTGAAGCGCTTTGGATAAAAGCGATGATATAAATGCAATCCTACCGATGATGGGACAATAAAAAAACCATTATTAGTAAAGTTTATTACCACGAACGCCCCTTGGTACAGTCCAACATCTACTCGTATTTGCGAAGCTGAAAGCAGGGGCTGGTGTTTCCCGTCGCTTGTCACGTGGATGAACTCTCACCCGACTTTTCCCGTCTTTCCGACCCTTATGACGCCCGGGACGGCGGCGGCAACGCGGCCTCTCTCCGAACGCACGGACAGCGAACGGACGACATCGCCGGAGTGCCGTGGACCCGCTCGTCCCCAAGTGAGGACTCCTTCCACTGGACCGGGGCGGCCAAGCCAGGCTCGTAATGTGGGTTACGAGACTTAGCGCGGAAAAGCCGCTAGGACGTGGGACGGTGACGAGAACGACCAAAGGGGGGGGGGGGGGGGGGGGGTAAAACACACCGAGGCAGGAAGTGACAGAGGAGCAGAGGGATGAAAAATGGCCGACAACTACGGGGCGCGAGGGGCGGGCTCAAAACGCAAAAACAACCAGCAGGGGGAGGAAGAGAGGCGGATCGTGATCGTGGGACGAGAGAGGGCGTGTGTGTGTGTGTGTGTGTGTGTGTGTGTGTGTGTGTGTGTGTGTGTGTGTGTGTGTGTGTGTGTGTGTGTGTGTGTGTGTGTG
>PIJE02007674.1:0-12010 GCA_002895965.2 Coryphaenoides rupestris | reverse complement strand
CATGGCACACACACACACACACACACACACACACACACACACACACACATGCACACACACACACACAACTCACAGTCTCACAGCACAGCCTCCAACCATTCGTCAGCAGTCCTGTCCGAGGGGCCGCTGCCACCCCCCCCCACCCCAACATCCCCCCCCCCTGCCCCAAGCCTCCCGCCCCCTTTCCAGTCCCCTCCGCTGCATAACAAAAGTGCACCCACCCCTTAGCCATCTGCCACCTCTACACCTCTCGTCGCCCCCCTCTCCTGTCCCAGCCAGCCCCCTCCCCCCCTCCTCCCCCCCCCCCCCCCCCCCGTCAGGAGGCCTCACTCCCCAGCTGTGACGCTTGCCCTCTGCCTCCACAGCTCTGTTATTAGCCAGCTGTGAGTCACATTCGGGCATCTGCTGGCCGCACAATGGCAGAGCCCACGCCCCCCTCTCTCTCTCTCTCTCTCTCTCTCTCTCTCTCTCTCTCTCTCTCTCTCTCTCTCCTCTCTCTCTCTCTCTCTCTCTCTCTCTCTCTCTGCCCCATCTCCTCTCCCTCCTCCTCCTCCCTCCCTTCCTCCCCTCCTACTTACCCCACCTTCACACCACTGTCTGCTTATCTGCACGTCTGCCTGGATCCATTCCAAACGTTTTGTCTTTCATTTTCAGCGTTCCAATATGAAGAAACGCCCCTCTGTTCGTATCTGAGTCTATCAACTGTTATTTGTTTCCTATTCATTTTTAAGGACTGTGTTTGTTTGTTTGATGGTGGAAGTCCGGGAAGAGGAAAGAGAGAGGGGGGTTCTGTTCTGGCTCCAAGACCCCCAGACCTGGGCTGAGGGCGGAGTTACCCAGCAGGCAGCACCCAGCCAGAGACATGCTGGGTCACAACACAAGGACCCACCACTGCAGCACAGCGGACCACCCCTCTCCAATCACAACCCCACTGTCACTTTCCCGTATCCGGACCCCAAGCCATGTTATTTAGTGTGTGTGTTTGTGTGTGTGTGTGTGTGTGTGTGTGTGAGACTCACCTGCGTGTGTGTGTGTGTGTGTGTGTGTGGTGTGTGTGTGTGTGTGTGTGTGTGAGACTCACCTGCACATCACCTCGTGTGTGAGCAGAACTCTGCACATTTCCGGATTTTTGTTCTGACCTTCATAGGTTATTGGCTGCAGAGTGGAAGTGGAGAGGCACAGATTAACACTTAACCCCAAACAGTGAACCAACACCTTCAATCAGGTCCCTGCATGACAAGGTGTCCTGACGATATAATGCACAGAGCGACCAACCTGTTTAGTGACAGAGTCGATAAGGCGTGCGTAGAGATCCTGCTCCGTACGAACTCCTGCAACAACAAGAACAACCACAACAAGAATTCATCAGATTCAGGATTCCTCAAGTTCCCTGAAAACAACGTGCTTGGAAACCGGAGGAATTGTAGCATACACAAATAGAAATACAAATAGAAATGTACAATGTATCTTTAAAACAATACAAAATGACAATATTTTATGATTTATGATCTCTACGTGCATCTTAAAAAAGTGTGCCGTGATTTAGACATTGAAATAAGATTATTATTGTTTGCTTTTACAATCACAAAAACAATCTCATTTAATGCATTATGCACTGAAAATACACTGCAATTCTGCATTAATTTTATATAGCAAAATAATAACAATGCCATAAACATTGATAGTACCAAACAGAAATGAAGTGAAAAAATCTCCAACACACAGACCATTACAGTCCCCCCACAGCTTCCTTCAACACTAACGTGCTACAGCGTTGCTATGATGAGCGATGAAGATGCTGTGTTGAGATCTCCACAGCATCTCTGTTAACACTTTCAACTTTGGTAGCTAGGTTTACCGATGCAAAGCAAAAATCCTCCTTCATCGGCAGCAAGACTTTATCGGTATTGCTTTTGAAACGTGTTTTCCTCATCAAAGTCCTGATTGATATTCCTTGATATCGCTGGAGGGGTGCGGGTGAGAGGAGGTTGTTGACGCACTGTTGTGTAATGGTGTGTGTGTGTGTGTGTGTGATGTGTGTGTGTGTGTTGTGTGTGTGTGTGTGTGTTGTGTGTTGTGTGTGTGGTGTGTGTGTGTGTGTGTGTGTGTGTGTGTGTGTGTGTGTGTGTGTGTGTGTGTGTGTGTGTGTGTGTGTGTGTGTGTGTTGTGTGTGTGTTGTGTGTGTGTGTGTGTGTTGTGTCTGTGTTGTGTGTGTGTGTGTGTGTGTGTGTGTGTGTGCATGCACTCAAATGGGTACATGTATGTATGAGCATGCATGTGAATTGTGTTTGTGGATGTACTCATGTGTGCCTGCACGTGCACGTGTGTGTTGAGGGTGTATATAGATAGGGCTTTGCTCAGAAACACTCAGTCTTTCATCTGCTCTCCCATGGGTGCCATGGGGATGGCAGAGTAGGGGCAGCCTTGGCTCCTGGGAGCCCAGTCTCTCTCTCTCTCTCTACCTCCCTCTCTCACTCTCTCTCTTCCTCCCTCTCCATCTGATGATGCAGGCGCACCATGGGGCCTCCATGGGGCTCCCAGGCCCATATATGGGCCTGGGAGCGGCGGCATGCTCAGGTGCTGAGAGAGCGCTGATTTAAAAGCCTCCGTGCCGGGGCTGCTGGGAGATTTCCTGGTGAGCAACACTTTAGGTGACCGCAGGTTTGTGGTGGAGAGGAGAGGTGTGTGCATCAGATGCTGCACTCAGCAGTGGAAGGGAACTTGACTTAACATCATGTTCCCGTGTCCGTGTCCAGCGGGCGCATTCCAACACTCACCATTGCTGTAGAGGAGCTGCAGCTTGTAGTGCGTGCCGTTGTTGGTCTTCTCACCACTCTGCTCCTTGGGACGAGAGACATAGAGACAGAGAGATGGAGAGACAGAGAGACAGAGAGACAGAGAGAGAGAGAGACAGAAACAGAGACAGAGACAGAGACAGAGACAGAGACAGAGACAGAGAGACAGACAGAGAGAGAGACAGAGAGACAGACAGAGAGAGATGGAGAGAAACAAAGAGTTAGAAAGAGAGAGGGACAGAGACAGAGAGAGACAGCGAGAGAAAGAGACACAGAGATAGAGAGACAGAGACAGAGAGAGCAATACAAAGGAAGAGAGAGAGAGACAGAATGAAACAGAGACAGAGAGATACAAGAGAGACAGTGATAAAAAGAGAGAGAGAGAGACAGAGACAGAAAGAGACACAAAGAGAGAGGGAGAGAACCAGAGAGAGAGAGAGAGACAGCAAGACACAGAAAGAGAGAGAGACAGAGAGAACGAGAGACAGACAGACAGACAGAGAGAGAGAGAGTCAGAAACCTGTGTGGGACAGACAGTCAGGCGTGTGGAGGAGAGGGCCAGGGGAGAAGCCGCTCGGTCTGAGCACCAGCTGGGTCTCCCTGAGGCAGGGAGACCCTCCTCGTCTCTAATCCTCTGGCTCACACCCTTCACTGGCAGCGCTGTCGACATCACAGGGGTGCGGGGGGCTCAAAGCCCCCCCGGCTGGGACCCTGGCATTGTGCTCATGAGCTAAGTACTTAACCTTGACTTAGCGGCTCTGTTTAGAGGGTGAACTCAGGGCTGACGAATCCTGATGGCTTACTGTATCCACACACACACACACACACGCTCTCACACACACACGCACACACATACACACACACACGCACACACACACTCAAATTCTCATTTATTCCTATTCCGTTGTATTTCATCATTAGCAAAGAAGTTAAAAAAGTGTGTTTTTGCCGTGCAATTGTAATCACTGAACACACGGATAGAAACACACGATATGTATACAAATGTATACTAGTGTGTGTGTGTGTGTGTGTGTGTGTGTGTGTGTGTGTGTGTGTGTGTGTGTGTGTGTGTGTGTGTGTGTGTGTGTGGAAAGTAACTGTAGTGAGTGAGCAGCAGTCGACCTTAATGGCAAAAACCTCTCCTCTCCTATCCCTACTTCTCTCAGGCTCGCATCGCCTCTCTCTCGCTCTCTCTCTCTCTCTCTCTCTCCCCATCCTTCCATCTATCTATCTATCTATCTATCTATCTACTGTCTCTCTCTCTCTCACACTCATGTGTCTATCTCTCTCTCTCTTCCTCCTTCCTGCTCCTCCTCCATCTTGTTCTTCTCCTGCAGCTTCTACTGGTCTACCTCTAAGTGGTCTCAGAGGACCGTTCCTTGCTCCAATAACCCAGGAGGCCAGCATCGCACGCAGAGAGGAGCCAGGGAACGAGAGAACGAAGAAGGAAAGAACCAGGAGATGGGGGGAGTGGGGGTGGTGGGGGGGGGGTGGGGGGGGGTAGGAGACACGGAAAGGCGGGGGAAACAGGTAGAAAGACAGTAACTGGAGAGGAAAGCAAGGGGAGAGAGAAAAAGAGAAGCTCGTATAAGCGAGGCGAACCGTGGCCAAGAAAGAAACCAGAACTAAAACCAAACTTCTGCAGCGGCAGCAAAGCGAGGGCGGCTTTACAAACAAACTCCAGGATTCGGTGCTAAAAACACGTGTTCTTAAACGAATGGCAAAAAAAAGAAGGGGGAATATTTATTTGCCTTTACCTCTGCTCTGAGCTCAGCAGGATGACAACACAGAAACAGATGGCAGGTTAACCAGGCAGAACCAGGAGCCAGCCCGCTCCACTGTATCCTCCAGGACATTAGCATCTCAGCTCTGTCCCTCTGTCTGTGAATCCTCCCTCCCAAACCCAACACCAGACACATCGCTGAGCAGGACGGGCTGGCATCCTACTCCTCGCGTCTCCCTCTCTCTGAGGACAGGGATGTTGCCATTTAAAGACTCCACCTGCAGCACAACACCACCAACACCACCACCACCCCCACCCCACCCCAGCCACAAGCCCAAGATGTCCATCAACACGAGACATAAGGCTCATTCAGAACGCTCTCTCTCTGTATTTATCTCCCTCAGTCCTTATATGTGTTTTACCATCTCTCTCTCTCTCTCTCTCTCTCTCTCTCTCTCTCTATCTCTCTATCTCCCTCTTTTTCTCTCTCTCTCACTTCTCTCACTTTATCACTTTCTCTTTCTTGCTCTCCCTCTCTCTCTGCACCTTTTGGTAGCTTCTCTGACCAATTGAATCCACAGCAATATGTATTTTGTGTGTGTCCATGTATTGGTGTTTATGTGTGTTTGCATGTGTGTGTGTATATATGTGTCTTTACATGTCTGTTTATGTGTTTACCTCTGTGTGTGTGTGTGTGTTTGTGGGGGGGGGGGGGGGCACGCAGAAGCCACTTTGATGATTAGTGTACTGTATAACTTAACCAGGGTGAGCATCATTTGCATGTTTTAAGTAGTCATGCCCCCCCCCCCCCCCCCCCCCCCCCCCACTAATGAGGCAGGCTGAAAATTTGTAATTATATATTCTTTTTCAATCCCCCCCCCACACCATCGCCATCCTCATCATCAGTGTGTTGTTGTGGGTGAGACCCGCAGCCGTCAGCAGGTCGATTGGCATAAGTACTAATAAGGTATGTTGACATGGTCACATGGACCGGGGAACGCCCCATCTGACAACCTTCCATATCAACTGCCCTTTTAGATTAAACATCAATTAATAAATGATCTGTGTAGAATCTTAAAGGGTGGTATTGTTTGTGTATTGTGTGCTTAACGTTGTTATTGATTTGAAGCTGGCAGGATGGCACTTATCCATTCAATATAATATTGTGTATGTGCTTGACATGTGTGGGATTCAATCGTGCATCATGATGAACACATACAATAAACACACACCCACACACACACACACACTGAAGTGAACACACCTTTTCATGCTCCACAAAGTCCACAAAAGCCGTCCTCTCCACCTCCACAGGCTGCCCGTGTCTGTCGTAGAGCGCTAAGACAAAGTGGAAGAAGTTGGACTTGCGCAAGTTTGAGGGCGGCTGCTTCTCAAAGTGGGCTCTGGATAAAGCCACTCCGCTGGGGACACAACACACACACACACACACACACACACACACACACACACACACACACACACACACACACACACACACACACACACACACAGAGTCAAAACAGGGTGAGGCTATGAGGGTCCGGATCATCTGAACCACACAGGCAGGTGCAATGTGCTTGAATTCAGATGAATTCAATGCTATTGACGATAATAATAATAATTATTATTATTATTATTTAAAGAGAACAATATATATGATATTTATTTAAAAAAAAACATAGCTTCTAATAAACATGAAAGTAGCCTGTAAACTTGGAATAATATTCTTCAATATATAATATATATAGGCCTACAATATATACAACTTTGAGAATATATTCTCAATGGGGGAGGCATTTAATTTACATAAAATGTGGCTGATAAAGAAGTATATTTTATTATTCTTGTTATTAATATAATCAACTCACCAAATAATCTCACCACTACAAACCACTAATACAATTAATTAAGCATTTCTTCAGGGCATAACACATTAGCTTATATGATATAGATAGAAAACAGAGGAAAACAAAGCAAATGCCCCTAGCAGGGCCTGTAGGTCATGATCAAAAGCAGAAGAAAACATTCGCTTGCAAAGTAATTACCATTTTCATAATAAAGCGACTAAGAAACATCAACATTTTGCGACATATTTTACAAAACATAGACGCATAGTTTAGTTTGAAAAAACAACAGCGTGACCAACAATCCGAAATTATATTACACTAGTTATTAAAACCACACACAACGAGTGTACTCATTTGCCGTGTTGAACTTTTGTCTCTGCATAATAGTTGACCACAATAATCTAGAATAGGAAGGAGAAATTGGGGATAAATTATAAAAGCTTCATTGATGCATGAAACCAACCGGATTAACACACAAAACGTGGAAAACGTTAACTTTGGACATAAAAAATGAAAACGGCTGGAACTAGTTTTTACACCAATGTGAATCGGGGGAGAATTTCACATTAAAGTACATTTTATGTTTACAAAATATCTATATTTCCAATTTCATGTGTTATTGTGTTGAGGTGCATTATTCAATTTGTCCCAAGCAGCGGATGAAATGTGCGCAAAAAGCTGAACATATATAACAGCCATATTTCATATAGGCCATGTATCCATGTAACCTACAACTCTGGCCTAAAGGCCTACACTTCATTGTATGACAACACATATGATGTTATATGTGTCAAACGCTTATAATAATAATAAACCAAATGTTATCAGTGATAGGGTATTATTAATAAACTAATTCCATAGGTTTGACTGATGCAATCTTATTTGTAGCCTATGACTTAGTTTGTGTGTTAAAACAAATGTATAACAATGTATAACAAATACAGAAACCTTGTCATTTGTCTTTCAGTAATTTACCATTAATTATTACCGCTGTTTATCAGTTGCATTAATGTATCTTTTATAATAATATTACTAGGCTGTAGGCCTATGTTATATTATTATCGTTGTTCTTTTTGAGCCTGTGTTTTAAGAAATAGTTTAAATTATATTTTTACTTTGAAGAGAAGCATATATGTGAAAGATACTTTTGTGGTGTTGTAGGCTACAGTCGGCTATCAATGGTGGCAAAAAATAAGGAATTCAAGAAAAACGTAAGATCATTAAAAAACCAAAGCAAAACAATATATATTAAAGGCTTTTTTGTTGTTTTTAAAGTCGTGTGGTCATGGTTAAACGACCACCCTGACTTATTTAAACCCTGTCAGTATTATAACTTGACACAGTTTCAATGTAGTCCTATTGTAACCTACAGTCTGCTCTGATAAGTTAGCTATATACATTCACATATAGGTTTTACAAAAGTGACAATCATCAAGTGAACGAACAACTATTTGCAACAAGTAGTTGACGCACTAGAGGCCATTAGGCAATTATTTAACCCCGGGAGATAAGCGATCGTTTTCTTTAGAAATAATTGCGCTTGTGATGCTTTAGAAGAAACCACAATATGTATTTAGGCCTATATAAGTCTACATAATGTTGTGTTATAACAGTAGCATATGAATGTGACAAATACCTTTGCGCCGCTGCGTTGGCATCCACGACCCCAACATTACGCACCCAGGAGCGCATGGGGTCCATCTCCTCCCCGATACTTCTGTCTTTTAATCCGCCAATTTCTCGAATCAGGTGCTCCTGAATCCCGAACATTGAAGCGCTGCACGCCTGGTTTACAGCAGGTTGCACTTTTTAATCTCTGCGCTGTTCAGGGGAGAGCTAAAGCACTTTGGCGAAGGATGGACTCCGTTTCGGGGTGCCCAGATTTGACAGAAGCGATAAATTCTCGGACTTATCAAGCATAAAACAAACAAAAACACTGCCTCGGGATGGTTTCTCTTCAAAACTCCTCAGTGTGTCTCGTAAGGCTGAATAGATACAAGATATATCCCATCGCCGATTGCCTCATTGTCCAAGTGTTTCCACCAGCATCACTTCGAGCGCAAATTGCCAATTGTGTTTCTCTTTCAAACTCTTTCAGTGTCGAGATTGCGTCAAAAACATGAGCCTACTGGGGGGGGAAAGGGGAATAGGCAACAAAGTCTTAGACTGAAAGTGCTCATGAAAGTAGAACAGACTTTGGGACGAGCGTAATAATTGCGTGAACGGTCCAATCGTCTTGCGATGAAGCGATGTGTTGGAGCATGAATGAGCGCAGCGGCCGGGTAGGGGGAGCGGGGGCGGGGCTTGGGTGGCATATGGAGGAGCGGGTGTTGAGACGGATGCTCTGATTGGTGTAAAGTGCAGCCCTTGTTTGGACTTCCGCCAGCTGGAGCATCCAGCCACTGACTCCTGTGTTGCTCTTTAAACTTGCCGAGGAATAGCCTCAGACTATAGGCCTGGTCCGTTTGTTTTTTTTTCTTTTTTTATAATTCGAATTAACAAACAGATATGCCGATAGCCAATATATATATATGCTAATCAAGTACGACATAAACACAGGAAATAATATTGAGTGGAAGGCTGGTAATGATATGTATACCAGGAGGTAATATTTCGTATTTTACTGGGAATGAAAAAAAAGAGAAAACTTTTCTTATTTTATTTGTATTTATTTCGTAAGGCCTACTACTGTGTTTGGGGCCAATATACGGAGATAAAAGTCCCGGCGCTGGAGACGGGATTATTTAGCCGGATAATACGGCACCGTGGGCCTACTGGAAGGTGTGTGTGTGCAAATCCAATTTGGTGAATTCATTCAAGTCTTCATTGAACAGAAGTGCGCTCTCGGCAGGCGCGTATTCAGCAGCCTCGCCGTCTGTTCCGTCTGAACAAAGCGCACGCAGCGAGTGAACGCGGTGATTTCGTTCAGAAGGCATCGAATCAGTGTCACGCTTAACAATGGCGGTCTGGTCGCTCCATCAATCTTTACCAGTGGGCCTAGAAGTGGCTTCAGCACCACCACCACCACCACCACCCCGCTCTGATTGGCTTCTCGTCGTTTTGTTCAAGGCCCAAACTGTATATTCGCCTGCGATAATCAATTAGGTTACAATTTCATTTCTTTTTCAGTTCAAAAACAAGTTCTCGAACTGACAGCGGCGCCGGTTTTTTTGGATCTGAAAAGTTTGAATTTTTTTGCAAAGAGACCTGAAAACCAACGCAAACTCGGCCTTTCGCATGTTATTATATCGTATATTATTTTTTGCTTACATTAGAATAATCTCCTTCCCCGACATTGAAGGGTTTTCTTTTTGTACCCGTGTTCTTTACCGGGGCTATTGTCTCTGTTCAGAGCCGAACAATGAGCGTCGATCTCCCGCCTTCCTTCCCGCCACTAGCGGCCATCTGCCAGTACGGGACCTGGTCACATGTCCCCCCCCCCCCCCCCCCCCCAGCGAGGAGAGCAGTCCTGCGGAATCCTGCTCGCTTGGGACTATTGAGCATCTTGGATTGCCAGCCGTAGTCCTTCTTTCACCCGAAATATATTATGATACGTCGACAATCGGGATGCCTTTACCGACTGTTATAATAATATGAGAGAGGCCCTGCACGCAATGTGCTCATTAAAACAGTCGTTAGGCACACATACGTGCAGACTTCCACGGTGGAACGGTCAGGCTTGTATTGAGTGCGCTTGGGGGCACATAGACCGACATCATTTTTCAAGCGTGTGAAAGTTTCTCTGCCCCCTTTTATCAATTTCACAGAGACAATGTTCCTCTTTATAATAATTGCGATAGCTTTTAGGATAGAACGTGTTTGTCTGTAGCCCCTGACCTCATTGATTATCGTTATCGGCACACAAGAGCCGAAGACTGCACGTTTGGAAACTTGTTGCGAGACCTTCAATAACTCCTCGCCATCAATATAACACTGGACGTTCAGTTTTGGTTTATTCGATTTCAAATAGGAAACAACTTTCCGGCAAAGTTCATTTAGCTTCCGTGCGGGCCTGTAAATCTCAGAAGAATAAAATAATAAAAAACAAAAAGGCCCACAAAACAAGACATGGGCCTACATGCGATTTCGTGGCTTTTGTCATTTTTGAGGAAGCTGGTGCCCAGGCGAGAATACCAGGATTAGTCAAAGCACAAACGTCTTTCTAATCAATTGAAGCCACTGTTTGGACGGTCAACGCGTGTTTCGGGGGGTGGGCCAAGAAATCAGTGACTGCTAAAGCGAACAATAGGGTATCGTGTGCCACTCGTCCTCCCCGGCACCCCCCCCCCCCCCGCCCGGGTCCCAGGGGATGCTCCGCGCCACTCACCGCGGATGGCAGTCAGTCCACGGAGGTCAGGAGGGGGCGTGTGGGGGTCGGTCTGTAGACGTAGCAGCTGGTCCCCGTCCCTTCTTCCCAGTGTGTAGAAAACAACAGAACTAATGCGGCCCACCACGTCCCCATCGATCCCAATATATTGGGGTCATTTATTTGCTTACTTATTTAAATAAAGATGTGCGGGCCCCGGGGAATGTTTGCGCCCCTCCATTAAAATGGGAATTCAGCCATGGTCCTGGTCGGGTTGTTGTATTCAGTGAGTTGGAAAAATAATAATATAATTATATAGACTATTAAAGTAGGCCTATGGTGTTATAACCAGTATGTCTACACAACAGAATGATTTAACCATACTTGCATACTTGGAAGCGGAGCAAAAGACTCCATACCTCGGGAAAATACATATCTCTAGTCTCCAGTATAGTTTATTAAACACCATAACACCATCTCCAGCTATATTCCTTCCATGATGTATACAACCCATAAAGAGAACGACCAAACTATCGCAATTACAAGGATCCGTGCATGCGTTGCTCTTATTTTGTCTCTCGAAATGTGTTTTCTCAGTACGTATCTTCATTGACAAAAATACTTCTATCAAACCATTAACAACAACTTTCGTCGAAAAAAACCCCCACCATTCACTACAAACGTGTACAATGTATCGGAAAAATGATTAATTGACTCATTGACGCACTCTTTCGCTCTCCAATCGTGGTGGAGGATGTATTGCGTACACAGCTGATAAATCACTTTTGATCACAAATGATGCCAACCGATTCCTCACGACAGCAGCCGTGATGCTTGCCGTGTAATATTTAAGGGACATTGGCAAAGTAAGCCGAAGCTTTACAGGGGGCGTCTAGAAAGGCTAGGCCTATACAACAGTGCCCCCTCTAGGGATCTACCATGTTTACACGAGGGGGGCCTAATTGGTGACAGTCAAGATATAGGCTCTTTGGAGTTTCTGGTCATTTGTATTCCTGCAAATTATCCTACAGTGGTCCTAAATTAATGATAAGTGTGATGAGTGTCAATGTGTCATATCTTCTGGATGACAAAACTCTGTCGATAAGCTCTGTTCGAATTCCCGAAACACGAAGGAAAGGTGCTTCAATGCTCCCTTTCATACCTCTTTTAGTATCGGATACACTGGACCTTCCTTTACGAAAGGAAAGATCTTTCATTGATCTCACGACGGGGTTAAGGTAAAGTAATAAGGAAAGGACTTTGGTTATGATATTTAATTGAATATTTTATATCACATTTACCTTTTCATTTACATTTAAATGTTTATAAGAATATTTTA
>PIJE02007673.1:0-12011 GCA_002895965.2 Coryphaenoides rupestris | reverse complement strand
TCCCTCTCCCAGGCCGGTGTGGAGCACAAAGGTCTCTGTGCCAATGGTGAGCCTGGCTCGGGACACATCGATCCGGGCCCCCCAACGGTCCAACAGGTCCAGGCCGATGATGCACGGGTCCTGGATGTGGGCTAGCCAGACCTCCTGCACCATCTCCTGGTCCCCCATGCGGATGTGCACCGCCTTCGTGCCCTCCATGCTGGCCCGCTCCCCCGTCACCGTCCTCATCTGGACTGCAGTAGGGGTCCACGCTGCGGCAAGCACCCCCTTGGTGCCCTGCAGGACCCCCGGGCGGACGAGGGTAATGTTGGACCCGGTGTCCACCAGAGCTCGGCACGCCTGGCCATCTAGCTCACAGTCCACGAAGAGCCCTTTGGTGTGGCCCAGGCGGCCTACCAGGGTGCATCGGCCTTGAAGGGGAGTTAGGTTTGGGAGCAGGGTTCCCCTCGCTGGTCCGCCCCCCGCCCGTTTCCCGACGGCAGCCAGGAGCGAGGCTTGGGTGCGGGTGCCAGACAGTCCCGAGCGAGGTGACCAACCTCACCGCAGCGATGACAACGGGTGGGATCCCGCAGTGATCTTCCTGGCATTGTGGGAGTTTGGGGTGACACCCGACAGACCTCGTTGTCATCCTCCTCTCGCAGTTCATGGTCTGTCACCCGGACACGTGGGGAGGTAGCGAGTCCACGTCGGGGGGTGGCTCTGGTCATAAAAATGGCCTCTGCTCGCTCCGCCTCCTGTAGCGCATCGTCCAGCGACCGGGGGGCAGCAAGCCGCACATGCTGCCGCAGGCTCTCCGGCAATAACGCACGCAGGAAAACGTGGAGGGCGAGGTCCTCTTGGTCAGCTGGACTGAAACGGGGATATCCACGTTGGGTGTGGAGGCGCACGTCGGCAGCCAGTGCTCCCAGACGCTCCCCCTCCCGCCGATAACAGTTCATCAGCTCCTCCCGGTTTCCTTCGGCGGAGAGGCGCTGACCAAATCGTCTCTCCAACGCGGCGGTGAGGGCCGTGAAGCTACCCCGGTCCACTGGGGGGAGGTCTAACAGGACCTGCGCCGCCGGCCCTTCCAACGCCAAGGCCAGGTGAACTGCCGCCTCCTCGTCCCCCCACCGGCCAAACTGCACCGCCATCCGCACTTGGGCAAGGTACGGCCCCAATGGTGTGGTTCCGCCATATCGTGGGAGCTTTACTGCGCTTCTGTATGACCCCAGGGCGGGCGGGGAGCTGGCCGGTGGGTCATGTTCTGTTAATGGGGAGGTTACCAGCATCCCCTGGCTGCAACTCGGCATGGCAGGCATCGGCGCTGGGGTATCCACCCCGGTCACTGGGTGACGGACGGCCTCCCGTAGGCTGCCACCGAGTGGCCCCCGAAGCTGCTTCTCCCTCGTCGCACGCGGCCCTGGCGTGCTGGCGCCACCTGGTGTAACTGGGAAATACACCCGTCGCTCCATCTCCCGAATAGCGTCCTCAATATCGCGGAGTTCGCTGTCCATTTTTTTAATCCCACTTCTGACACCAATGTAACGAACACCGCGGAGGAGCAGGCAGAGAGGAGGCGGACGCGGAATATAGTTAACCTTTTATTCTACTAAGAACAGAGAACACTTGCATTACTCGAACTCCTGCAGTAACTCAACCACATGGCCACAACACGTGACACACACACAACCTCCCACAATCCCTCGGGGCCCCTTACGTCATCTAGCGGCCGTATGGTGGCCACGCCCCCCCCCTGGCCGCTACAATATTTTACTGAAATGGAGAGTCAATTAATGATTAACAACACCCACAATGCATCAAAACTAGATCGTTGTGGACCCATTTTTTTCGGTTGCTTTCACCAGCGGAACCGCACCAAATTTAGGGAGTTGGAGCGGATCGAGACCACCTCTTCAGGGAGGTCTCGGACGGCTGATTTGGTGCGCACCAAAGTGCGGTGGTTGCATTCACACCAACGCAAATGTACCGAACCAAGGGACCAAACTCGTTTAGTGCGCACTAAATGCTGTATGTGTGAAAGCACCCTAAAACATTACAAGGTGAGTCCAACATATATCTCTATATGTATATATCTATATGTATATCACGTGATAGAACATAGATTAATATTAGTGTTGAAGGACTGGGAACAGAACTCAGAGCAGGAAGTCATGAAGATATGAAATGTAATGTTAACATATTACAAGTATTACATGTTGCTACTAACTAGTATTGAGTAGAAGTAGGCTACGCACTTTTTATTCTCACAGCGCCAATCTTGGGTAGAAGCTCCTCCCACTCCGCTGTTAATTGAATGTAATTTAATGTAAAGATCTTAATTGTCACATTGACAAAGCGAGTGGTGAATAAAAACAAAAAAAACGAATCTACAAATGTACAATTGCAGATATTCTAAATGTAAACAAAGCTGCAATATTGCAATCAAATGTATAAATATGAGTTTCTAAAATATACTTATAAAGAACTAAATATATACAGGTAAGTAAGTCAACTTAAAAAAAACGGGTTACAAAAAATACTCAACACAAAAAATGATATGTATAATACAAAAATGGGAAAAAAGGCAGATTGACAGGTCTCTCTCTCTGTCTGTCTCTCTCCATCTCTGTCTCTCTCTCTCTCCCTCTCTGTCTCTCCCTCTCTCTCTCTCTCTCTCTCTCTTTCTCTGTCTCTCTCTCTCTCTCTCTCTCTCTCTCTCTCTCAGTAATAGGCTAATAATTAACTTCATATTCTCCGACCAGGTCAAGGAAATGTTCACTTTTTAATGTGTTTTGTCATGTCCAGGAGTCCGGTCTACTATGGATGAGGAGACAGAGGAGGGGGGTCCTACCTCTAAAACCCCTCTGTCTGGGGAACATGGCCGCCAGAGCAAAGCTGAGAGGTAAGAAGAGGATCTCTAACTGTCTGTGACTGTTGTCCACCTCAGAGCTCAGCAGTGAGACATCATGACACCTTCATTAGTCTGAGTAAAAGCTCTGTGTGTGTGTTGTGTTGAAGGCCAGAGCAGCAGGAGAGAGCAGACCCCCCTGGACCCAGAGGGGTCTCCATGAAGAGTGACCGGTCTATGCTTCATCCTTTTAACTTTAAAGATGGAACTCAGTCTCCTGAGAAAAGGTAAAGATTTATCAGAGATTATAAATATACAGCATTGATCATACATCCATAAATCCTGGTTCTTGTTTTTCTGGAAGAGTCCAGCAGGAGAGAGCAGACCCCCCTGGACCCAGCTGTGTCTCCATGAAGAGTGACCGGTCTATGCTTCATCCTTTTAACTTTAAAGATGGACCTCAGTCTACTGAGAAAAGGTAAAGATTGCGTGCGTGTGTGTGTACTATAAGTGAAAATAAGCAAGAGCCCAGATGTAGATTCCGGGGATGAACTTGTATTCACATTTATTTACACATGCGCTCAATGCCTGCCTGGTTTCTACCTGTTCCACCTGTGGTCTCAGGCAGCACACACCGTCATCTCCTTCTCCTCCTCTAGAGGGAGCCCTGACTCTCAACATGAAAGCTCACTAAACAAGCAATGTAATCAGTCAACTAAAATGCAGGAATATAAACTGATATGCAGGAAATTAACGGTGTGTTGCATAACACAAGAAATATATTTTACAAGTTGGTTGTTATCTGACCGTATGTGTGTGTGTGTGATGAACCTGTGTGTGTGTGTGTGTGTGTGTGTGTGTGTGTGTGTGTGTGTCTGTGTCCACAGACAACACCATCAGAGGTCAAAGGTGACCAGTGCTCAGTCTGTACAGCAGTATCCAGCAGAGCTGATCAAGGTGTGTAAATGTCCAACAAGACATTTGACCTTAGCTCTGGCTGAACATTAACTAGCATCTCTTGTGGTGCTAATAGTCTCCAGGCATCCCTCTGTGGACCAGCAGGACGTGAGTCTAGGACAGACGCTTCTGATGTCCTCAGTGAGCTCAGAGTAAAGTTCTCCTTGATGTTTGTTCTGTTCCAGAGGGCTGAGGAGGACGCACACGCTTTTCTAGACAAGGAGCTGAAGAAGCTGTGGAGGCTTCTCTTCCTACATTACCCACAATGCTCAGAGAGTCAGAGGGAGGAGGAGGAGGAGGTGGATGGTAAGAAGAAGGAGCAGAGGAGGCGCGCCATAGAGGGAGTGATAGACATCACAAAGCTCTGCCTGATGGAGATGAACCAGGAGGACCTGGCCGACACACTGAGGAGCGGTAAGAGACTCTTACTTTGAAAACAGAGAAGAGACTATTATTTTGAAAACAGAAGAGAAGTTATTTGTCAGACTCTTGTTTGTTTTATTCTGACTAAATTAGATTATGGTATATGTCTGCATTTCTATCTTGTAGATATCTTTCCTCCTGGAGGTTAAATGATAAATCATATTGCTGTGTAAATATCATGTATAATATATGTCTTCTGTTGTTTTCTCATGTAGAAACTGTTGCTGTCGAGTGCCAACATAAACTCAAGTCTCATCTGATGGAGAAGTTCAGGTGTGTGTTTGAGGGAATCGCTAAAGCAGGACAGCCAACAGATCTGAATGACTTCTACACACAGATCTTCATCACAGAGAGAGGCAGTGGAGACGTCAACAAGGAACATGAGGTCAGACTGATTGAAACAGCTTCCAGGAAACAAGCCAAGGAGGAAACACCAATCAAATGTGAAGACATCTTTAAACCCTTACCTGGACAAGATCAACCAATCAGAACAACAGTGACAACTGGAGTGGCCGGCATTGGTAAAACCATCTTAACAAACAAGTTCACTCTGGACTGGGCTGAAGGCAAAGCCAACCAGGACATACACTTCATATTTCCCTTCACTTTCAGAGAGCTGAACTTACTGAAAGGGAGAGAGTTTAGCTTGGTGGAACTTCTTCATCACTTCTTTATTGAAACCAAAGAAGCAGGAATCTGCAGATACGACCGGTTCCAAGTTGTCTTCATCTTGGATGGTCTGGATGAGTGTCGACTTCCTCTGGACTTCCAGAACAACCAGATCTTGACTGATGTCACAGAGTCCACCTCGGTGGACGTGTTGCTGACAAACCTCATCAGGGGCGACCTGCTCCCCTCCGCTCGCATCTGGATAACCACACGCCCTGCGGCAGCCAATCAGATCCCTGCTGAGTGTGTTGGCATGGTGACAGAGGTGAGAGGGTTCACCGACCCACAGAAGGAGGAGTACTTCAGGAAGAGATTCAGAGAGGAGACGCTGGCCAACAAAATCATCTCCCACATCAAGAAATCACGAAGCCTCCACATCATGTGTCACATCCCAGTCTTCTGTTGGATCGGTGCTACAGTTCTGGAGAACCTCTTCAAAACATCCCAGAGAGGAGAAGAGATGCCCAAGACCGTGACTCAGATGTACATCCACTTCCTGAGGGTTCAGTCCATACAGGGAGACAAGAAGTATCATGGGAGAGCTGAAACAGATCCACACTGGAGCTCAGAGAGCAGGGAGATCATTGTTTCTCTGGGAAAACTGGCTTTTGACCAGCTGGAGAAAGGCAACCTGATCTTCTACGAGTCAGACCTGGCAGAGTGTGGCATCGATATCAGAGCAGCCTCAGTGTACTCAGGAGTGTTCACCCAGATCTTTAAAGAGGAGTGTGGGCTGTACCAGGACAAGGTGTTCTGCTTCGTCCATCTGAGCATCCAGGAGTTTCTGGCTGCCCTTTATGTCTTTCAGTCCTTCATCAACACTGGAGTCAACGTGCTCTCAGAAGAACAACCACGATCCAAGTTGTCTTCTCTGGTTAGAAAGAAAGCCACGGTCTACCTCCTCCACCAGAGTGCTGTGGACAAGGCCTTACAGAGTGAGAACGGACACCTGGACTTGTTCCTCCGCTTCCTCCTGGGCCTCTCTCTGGAGACCAATCAGATTCTCCTACGAGGTCTGCTGGGACAGACAGGAAGTAGCTCTCAGACCAATCAGGAAACAGTCAGTTACATCAAGGAGAAGATAAGTGGAGATCTCTCTCCAGAGAGAAGCATCAATCTGTTCCACTGTCTGAATGAGCTGAACGACCGTTCTCTAGTGGAGGAGATCCAACAGTACCTGACATCAGGAAGTCTCTCCAGAGAAATCTCTCTCCCTGCTCAGTGGTCAGCTCTGGTCTTCATCTTACTGTCATCAGAAGAGGATCTGGACGTGTTTGACCTGAAGAAATACTCTGCTTCAGAGGAGGGTCTTCTGAGGCTGCTGCCGGTGGTCAAAGCCTCCAAAAGAGCTCTGTAGGTTCACTAATAACATGTATTACAATACACACAACACAATATACATAACAATATAATATAAAAGTAATAATAATATACAAAACATTTCTGTAGCTGCACTAATAACATGTATTACAATACACACAACACAATATACATAACACTAGAATATAAAAGTTTAGAAGAATATAATAAACATCTCTATAGGTTCACTAAAAACATGTACTACAATACACACAACACAATATACATAATAATAGAATATAAACATTATAATAATATATTAAACATTTCTGTAGGTTCACTAATAACATTTATTACAACACACAAATCATAATATACACAATGCTAGAATATATGTTATAATAATATACTTAACATTATATAATTCAAAACAGCAATGATATTCACAATGTGTCAATATTTATTGACACCCAATACATCTGTAGAATGTCCTTGTTGCCAATGCATTTTCCATGGCTGACATTGGGCGAGTGATCTCAGGGGAATTGCTCAACAGTCTCGAACACTCCCTGCCGATCTACCCTAGTCCCACTAACACATGATTCATCAGAAGATCTACCACAACTCTCTGCAGGTAATTCGGAAACACTCTACCAGGCTCCATCTCACACACTACTCACTCTAGGTTCCAGAGAGCGTTGAGGAGGAGGAGGAGGAAGAGGAGGAGGAGGAGGAGGAGGAGGAGGAGAAAGGGGAGGAGGGTGTTCTTGCTAAGGACAGACATGATTTGTTGTGATATGCAACTATCTCTCCATCTCTGTGTAGAAGCCTGAGGGGTAGCTCGTTAGCATCCACATTAGCCATGCCACGCATCACCTGCTCTGTAGCTTCCCACTACAGATTCAAGAAACGCCCAAAAATGATACTCCAATACACGGTCCGAAGAGAGAGTTTTTTGTTGTTGTTGTTTTTTTCTGTATTTTAGTACATTTTTCGATTTCCATTTTTTTCACCTTGTATTCCTTTTCTAGTGCAGTGGAGAGATGCTCCACAAAACCGCTGGAGTCTTTGCTGAATCCTGGAATGATCCATTCAACACTCCGTCAGTTCAGTTGAGCTCTCAGCCAGTGGCAATTTATTAATTTTTTTCGCAGGGAGACACTCACTGGGTGAGTGATCCTCCATTTGTTTGGAGGGTGAATGGGGTATGTTCAAGACAACAAATTCACAGCGGATTCTGGTTGCTAATATTTTGCTGCAATGATTCAACAACATTGGACTGCAATCCAGATGTACAATATGACATTTATATATGACTATTTCCTATTTCCGATATCCTGTGTTCCTTTCCACATTCAAGCAGTTTGTGGATTGTCCAACCAGGGGAAACAAGACACTGGACCTCCTAAGTGCTAATGGTAAGGAGGCACATACTGTAGCTCCATAACCCTCCCTTCCCTCGGGAGATCTGACCACAATCTGATCCACCTCCTGCCCCTGCCTCTCGTCCATTGGCAACCTGTAACTACTAGGACTGTGAGAAGACGGTCACAGCCTCTGCAGGGCTGCTTGGATCAACAGAATGGAGTGCGCTCCGTAATTCACATGGAGAGGACATTGATGATCTCTGGGATTGTATCACAGCGAACATCAAGTTCTGCATGGACAAGGTTGTGCCAACAGACACTGAGACACCGTTTCCCTAACAACAAACTCCGGGTCACCAGAGACGTCAAGGTCTTCTTGACTGAGAGGAGGTGAGCCTTCAGGAACAGGGAGGAGACAGGGAGGAGGTGAAAAGGAGGAGACAACTCAAGGAGAGGATCCAGCAGGGGGGTACAGTTACCGGTGGAAGTTGGACAACTCAGAGGATGTGCTGAGTGCTGTGAGGAGTATCACTGGCTGTAAGAAGACTGGCAGCCAGGTAACAGGGCCAGGGGGAGTCCTGGAATGGGCCAACAAGTTGAATCTCTCTCGTCTAATCTTCCAACAGATTAGACGATGTGGGCCAGGTTTGAGCGTCAACCCCACTCAACCCCCCTGTCCTACTGTCTCCCCTTCCCCACCCATCCTCTCCACCACCACCACCACAACCATCTCCCCTCAACACTACAGGACCTGTCACAGACCGCACTCTGGCCTTCACAGAAGAGCAGGTGAGGAGAAATCTGAAAAGATTCGGGGCAAGGCAGAGGGTCCCAAAGCCATCAACCCTCTATTATTGTGCCACCCAGCTGCATGGAGTACTCCAGCACATCTCCTGCCTGAGACTGAGTCCCAAGAGGGTCCCTTTGCTGTGGAAGACACCAAAGACACCTGTACCAAAGACACTACCGACCACTGGCATTGACTTCCCACTTGATGAAGTCCCTGGTCCACTGGTTAAACCCTCAGTTTTCCCACCAGCCAAAGTTGGAAGAGGATGACACCATTATCTTCTTACTTCACCATGCTCACCTGGACGGGCCGGGTAGCACTGCGAGTCATGCGTTCAACACCATCCTTGCCCTGCCAGGATCTACCCTGTCCAGGTAGATGCTCTCCCGGTGTCCTGGGTCATGGACTCCCTGACTGGTCTAACACAATGTTACTGTAGGGCTGCATGTCTGACACTGTGGTAAGCAACACCGGGGGCCCCACAAGGGACAAGTCCTGTCACCTTTTCCTTTCCTTACACCTCAGACTTCACTTATATCTCCAAGTCCTGCCACCTGCAAAAGCTCTCAGGGGACTCTGCAATTGTGGGTTGGATCAAGTGAGGGGAACGAGGCCGAGTACAGACTCTTTTGTTGAGGTGCGGTGGATCGGCCCACCTGCAGCTCAATGTTGATGGACTTCAGCAGGAGGAAAACTCCCCCTACACCCTTTTCCATCCAGGAGGTGTATGTGGAAGACTACAAGTACCCGGGAGTACACCCAGACAATAAAGTGGACTGGGTGGAGAACACAGAGGCTGGGTACGAGAAGAGCCGTGAGGGACAGCAGAGGCACGGGGTGCTGAGATGGCTCCAGCCTCAATTTTAACTCTTGTTAAATGCATCTTCCTAACACTTCCCCCTTCTCTTGGGATTACTATCTCTCAGTGGGAGACTGTTACTGTCATTGAGAACTCTGGCTTATAGGACACCATGAGTCTAATGTGAATTAACAGGGACATAGATACCTGTACTTGGATTGATTGATACATCCATAGCTATTTACCATCTCTGTGATCCTTAACATTACCCTGTGATACTTGGACATTGTATATTTGGATTTGCGTCTTACCATTTACCTCTGATGTATGGCCCTGACTGTAACTGTGACTTGTGTGTTTTGGAATTGCACCCTACTGTTAACTAGTTTACATTTATGATATGTATAATACCTAAATTGTTAGCTGTCACATTCCTGGCAGTACATATGGTTATTGCACCTTACCGATACTCTTTTACTATTGTACTCGTATATTGTTTATATACAGTATAGTTGTGCTCTATATATTGCTCCTTCCTACTTTGTATTGCAACTGCTGCACAATAATTTCCCTTGGGATAAATTAAGTAATATCTTATATTATCTTATCTCTTATGCAGAGGCTAACATCTATCATTACCGCGCGCAGTGCCTCGCACCCACACACACACACACAATGTTACTGGTTTTAAAAAAGGTCGACTATAAGATACGCTCATGAGTGTGTGTGTGTGTGAGCTTGTGTGTGTAAGTCGTTTGCTTCCATTTAAATGTCCATTGTTTAAATTAAGTGCATATGTTCTGTTGATCTGTCCATGTTTCTGTCTTTTTATAATATACCTATGACTTAATAATTGATCAATGCCTGTTTGACATTTACTTTGACTGTTTAATCTTGACAAAGACTCAAACGGCGCAGGCCTACTGTGTGCCACAGTTTTTGCCTGAGTTTTGTTGTAGTTTAATTTTTGTCCTGTAGAGGTCCTCCTTGTTCCCCTTAACCTTGATTGACGGAATGATTTGCAGTTGTGTCTTTTGAGTGGATTGAGTTCACCTGGGTGTATGTAGAATGCAGATGTAGAATGTGTGTCTGCGTCTGCATTTGGGTCCAATTCTGAAGTGTTATAGTGTCAGTTAACATTGTATTACAGATCAATATATATGTATCACGTTAGAAACTGTGTTCAGATTATGTTTTAGCCTACCTAGGCCTAATGTCATTGTATACACTCGGTTTCATTGGCAGATTTAGTGTTGTATGGTATAATGGTCACTTTTGGGTCATCGTTACTCTGTTGAAATAAACTTTCAAAACAACCTCAGAAATCGACATTCTGTCGACCTCCCTGGTCGACAAACAAACCCAATCTGTGAGGGAGAGTCCTATGAAACCCTCTATGAACCCTTTGACAGTTACAGACCTGACGAGTCACTTGTAAGTCAACGTAGCAACAAGCTCGCAGAGACGCTACAGCAGTACGACTGTTTAGCTAAAACAACAGAATGACAAAAACATCAAAGTTAGTCCCAAAATACAGGCAAAAACATTGTGAAACAACATTTTTGCAAAGCCTGCCGTAAACCGTGACAGAGGGGAAAACCGTTGACGTGGGCGGAGCCATGATGACATTGCGGTCACATGGTGAATGTCATGTAAATTAAGGTTCGAGATCCAACCAATAGGAGCCCTGCTTAACATTTATCGCAGTAGCCTTCCCATCTGATAAGTTCAAGTTTGTGTGTGTGTGTGTTTGTGTGTGTGTGTGTGTGCTAAAACATCTCACAACCTCTTTATGGTGAGTATTCATAAGCTAAATGATGAATGACTAATATTACTCCAATACTGATGCAATAAATCAATTTCACCCATAAAGAGAGTAAATTACTGAGAAGGCACAGATTAAAGAGCTGTGTGTGTACACAGCTGTGTGCGTGTACCCATGTGTATGTGTTTCTAATATTGAGTGTGTGTGTGTGCGCGCGTATGTGTGTGGGTGCAAGTATGTGTGTGGGTGCAAGTATGTAACCTCTATGTGTGGTGTGTTTGTGCGGCTGTGTGTGGTTTACGTGAACATGCACGTGTGCATGTGTCTGTGTGTGTCATCTATGTGTGTGTGTGTGTGTGGGTGTGTGTGTGTGTGTGTGTTGCGTATGTATGTGTGGGGGACAGAGGCAGAGTCATTAGAATCAGAGAGAGAGAGAGATAGATAGAGAGAGAGATAGAGAGAGAGAGAGAGGGAGAGAGAGAGAGGGAGAGAGAGAGAGGGAGAGAGAGAGAGAGATAAAGAGGGAGAGAGAGATGCTGAGAGAGTATCCTCACCTATGGATCATTCACCCTGCCCTGCCACGGCTGGGGCCCGGCCATCCCACTGCACCACCCCACGCCTCCACGCGGGGGCAGCGTAGCCACGCGGCAAGCAGCTCCACTCCGCCCCCAGCGCCGCCACCACCAACCACCACCGGCGGCGCGCAGGAAACAAGGTTACTGCCCAAGAGATGTCACTTCCGATACGCCCACTCCCGCTCGCTCGCTCTCTCTCTCTCTCCCTCACGCCCCCAGCCTATCGCCATGACAACCGAGAAAAGAATAGCATATAAGTGAACGTTAAAGGGACAGAGGCGCGGCCGAGATGACAGGGGAGGAGATGGAGAGCGGCGGAGACAGAGGGGGGTGGGGGGGGTGGAGAGAGAGGTTGTGAGAGAGGAGAAAGGGATGAAGAGAGAGAGAGAGAAGAGGGGTGGGAGGGCAGTGAAAGAAAAGTTGGGGTGGATAGAGAGAGAGAGAGAGAGAGAGGGGTGAGAAGAGGAGGAGGGGAGAGAAGAGGAGAAGGAAGAGAGAGAGAGAGAGAGAGAGAGAGAGAGAGAGAGAGAGAGAGAGAGG
>PIJE02007672.1:10000-12012 GCA_002895965.2 Coryphaenoides rupestris | reverse complement strand
AGAGAGAGAGAGAGAGAGAGAGAGAGAGAGATTAATTATGAGAGACTAAACACAGCCCTGGGTGGAAGTTGTGGTTGAACACCGAGCAGGTGGACGGGACCAGAACTATAAGGCCGGTTCATTCGCTGACATCGCAAAATACGACCAAAACGCAGGCGAAGGAAACCACTGTGTAATCCCCCCGCAGCATTAACATTACATTTACATTTACATTTACATTTGGGCCATTTTTAGCAGACCCTTTTATCCAAAGCAGACTTACAAGAAGTCCTTTCTAATCTACAGTAACCATATGAACACTGTGTATAGAAAATCATAGGAATCATTTTCATGACATTTAGAATCAGAATCAGAATCAGAAAAAGCTTTATTGCCTTAGCTTTTGCAAACAAGGAATGTGCTTTTGTGTAATTGGTGCCTGACATTGAACATTAAACAGAGTAAAAACAAAGAAATTCAAAATAAATCTACAAATATATGTCAAAAATATATAAAAATAAGCAATATAAAGAACAAAAAACAACAAGAAAAACTATTCAAATTCATTTAACGTAGTAGGGTTAGGGTTAGGGTTAGAGAGACACAGAGACCAGGCAAAGCGTATAATCAGCATAAAGTTTCAACTTGGCAGAATGGGAATCGTAAAACTGTGGTATGTTTTTATTTTTGTCCAATAGGAACAATTTAGTCACGGCTATAAAAGCTTAATACAACCTTATAACCGTTTATAATAAATGTGTTCAGGAAACAAAGTATGGATTTCCCTTTCCCGTCAGCGTCTCCGATGATGGCGAGACGGTGCCGTTGTTTCCAGGCAACCAGTCAGTACAGAAGTACGGACTTCACAGAAATGTATATATAGATCTATAGATAGATCTATATATACATATTTCTAAATATGCAAAACGCAATGTTTCCGAGGGACTTGTTTTCTTTCCCACACACATGGCGAGTGACTTTGTCAGCACTTCTGCTTCCTCTTCTTCGTGTTTGCGCGCCGCGGTCGGTATTTTACGATCCCACGCCGGCCGGTCGGCCTGCTCCTCCTGGTCCCGCTGCTCCTTCTTCCCCTTTTCACTTCTGCTTCTGCCGGCGTGACACGCGAAGCCTCGTCCGCCCGGCGCCGCCGCCGCCGCCCCCTCAGACGCCGTACGTCTGTGTCCTGTTGTCCCTTTTTTTAGCGACAGCCTCGCGGAGTTAGCGAAACGCAAAACAACAGAAGTCTAGACGCGCGTCAGCGAGTGAGCGTTCGTCACCCCGCTAGCGCAATCGCTCGCTCACCAGCCGCCAGACGCTAACCTTCCACGGGAACCGGATCGAACCCGAGTGCCGCGAGTGTCCCGATTCTGTACCCCAACGGTGCAGGCTCTGGTTATCTGCATATTTCCACCGCTCAAGTGTGGAGGTGTCCCTGAGCAAGACACCACCTAACCCTACCTGCTCCTCCTAGCTAAGTGTGGAGGTGTCCCTGAGCAAGACACCACCTAACCCTACCTGCTCCTCCTAGCTAAGTGTGGAGGTGTCCCTGAGCAAGACACCACCTAACCCTACCTGCTCCTCCTCCTAGCTAAGTATGGAGGTGTCCCTGAGCAAGACACCACCTAACCCTACCTGCTCCTCCTAGCTAAGTGTGGAGGTGTCCCTGAGCAAGACACCACCTAACCCTACCTGCTCCTCCTCCTAGCTAAGTGTGGAGGTGTCCCTGAGCAAGACACCACCTAACCCTACCTCCCCCTCCTAGTTAAGTGTGGAGGTGTCCCTGAGCAAGACACCACCTAACCCTACCTCCCCCTCCTAGTTAAGTGTGGAGGTGTCCCTGAGCAAGACACCACCTAACCCTACCTGCTCCTCCTAGCTAAGTGTGGAGGTGTCCCTGAGCAAGACACCACCTAACCCTACCTGCTCCTCCTAGCTAAGTGTGGAGGTGTCCCTGAGCAAGACACCACCTAACCCTACCTGCTCCTCCTAGCTAAGTGTGGAGGTGTCCCTGAGCAAGACACCACCTAACCCTA